>JAASGW010000355.1:0-31528 GCA_023334395.1 Phytopythium sindhum | reverse complement strand
GGGGGGGGGGGGGGGGGGGGGGGGGGGGGGGGGGGGGGGGGGGGGGGTTGCATATTGTGGCAAAGACAGGAGGCCGCGGGAAGTGGAGACGACAGCGGGGACGAGCAGCTGATTGACGGTGTAGGACATTGACACGAACAGTGGTGCTGTCCTGGATGAGCTTCTCAAATTTTCGATGAAGAGATCCTTCGAACTGCTTGGTGTACCTATTGGGGCGAAAAAATCGAATTGTTGTGTAAATAAGTAAGAATTATGTACTTGGAACTAAAATGATGGGGGTTTTACTATAATTTATAGCATTTTAGAATATGATTTCTGGTATAAGTTTATTGAGTTCTGTAAATGTACAACATCTTAACTCATTTTGGGAAACCTTTAGAATATATCGTAAAAAAAAAGTTTGCATGGACAGGCCAAACCACGAAATGGCTATAGAGAAGGATACCTTTTGGTCGACCGCAATGCGGTTCGCGAAGGGTTTTGCTGTCGACGCGCGCTTGTCACTGCTACACCGTCAAACGCTGCTTCAGAATCGGATATTGAAGTACACAAAGTGGACCATTCTGACGTAGGGAGCTCTCTCAGGCCCCGATCCGATCCGATCCGATTCGATCTTTTACGCCCAAGGTCTCACTCCAGTGCCTGAGACCGTGGACTTGATCATCCAGTCATCGAATTGATGCTCTTCGATGCAGGGAGTTGGGATCCCGACCTCTGCTTGTGGACCCCACATCATTCCCAGCAGCTGAGCTCTCCTTCGATCCGTGCAATTCCCTGTCTGTGTGCAGTCGGATGCTCCCGTCAAGTACATGATAGTCGATTCATTCTATTCAGTACAATGTTCACGGCGCGCAAGTGGAGTATAAGGCCCTCAGTCTGCCGCGCCCGAGTCGATGACGCGCAGCGCCGGGCGGAATAGCAGCATCTCGGTCCGCAGACACACGGTGAGCGCGTCGGGAGCGTTGCGGACCGCATCCGCCTGCGACTTGTAGTCGGTGCGGCCGATCCACCGGATCTGGTGGCGCGTCCTGCCTGTGGCCGGGTCCTCGATCGTCAGGAACTCGGTCGTGAGCGCTAGGTCCGCCCACTCGAGCGACTCGCCGTCGTGCACGTCTGCCGGAGGCTCCCTAGACCCTGGCAGGTACGACGAGTAGCGGGGTGACGAGGACGAGCACGACCAGTCGCGGTTCAGGCTGTGCGTGCCGATGACGAAGCCCGAGGCTTTGAGCGGCGGCGTGTCCCCGTTTGGGATCTCGCGCGTCACTTGCGTGCGGAAGCGCATGAACAGCGAACGGAAGACCGTGCTGCGGTCCGGCGCGTTCACGTCGCGTCCGAGGATGTAAGCGTTGGCGCTCATCTCTTGCAGCACCTCAAGGCGCCGCACGTCGTACTTGACGCGGCGGAAGTCGTCCACCTGCATGTCGTTCGTCCACATCTTCTGCCCGGCCGCGTGCACGTCCAGATCCGTGAACGTCTTGGTGAACATGTACTCCATGAAGGTGCCGCGCACGCGCTGGATCACGTCCCAGCCCAGCACGTCGCGGCGGCGCGTACGCGCATCGTTGGCCTCCACCGCGGCCAGCAGCGCCCCGCGGATCTGCTGCGTCTCGTGCGCGTTGTCCACGATCACGCGCGAGATGGCCGACTCGTCCAGCGGCGAGAAGCTGAACAGCGTCTCGGCCTCCTGCGCATCCAGCACGTCCAGGTTGTGCGCCATGGCCGCTGACGCGGAGCCCGGCGAGGCTGCAGTGAGCGAGGACGCCTCGAACGTCCGCGTCATAGTGTTGAACTCGCTGTACGAGTCCGCCATCGACTCGGCGATGCGCTGCAGGTGCTGCGTCCAGGCCGCGTGCTGCTGCAGCCCGGCCTTGAGGAACAGGTTCTCAGCGCCCAGGTGCTTCGCCAGCGCCAGCGCCGCCGCATACTGCTGCTTCGTCTTCTTCTTCTGCTGCTGCTCTTTAGCGTCCGTGCAGGCGATCGCGTCGTCGATGGCCGGCGCCGCGCGCATGCACAGCTCGGCGTACTGCGCCTCCAGGCGCGCGACCGTCGTCTTCATGCGCGCCAGGTCCTCTCGCTGGCGCTGCCTTGCGCGCCGCATGCACTCGCGGTTCTTCATGCGCCGGATCTCAAGCGCGCCGGCCTTGGACAGCGCCGCACCCTCGATGGGCGCCACCGCAGGCGACAGCGACAGCGGCGCGGACGGCGGCGGTGGGGACGCCGACGGAGACGCCGACGAGAGCGGCAGCGACCGCTCGTCCGCCAGATCCGAGGCCGAGGTGAGCTCGGCCTCCAGCCACAGTGTCTCCAGCACCGACGACGCCATGGGGACGAGCGGAGTGGTGGGCGGAGCGACGGAGGGAGCCGTAGATGTAGTGGAGCTGATGGACAGGGAGAATGAGGTTATCGATGCCGAACGCCTTAGGAGCTGGTCATTTGATGTAGTTTACGGTTTTTCGCGTTACTTTAGTGGTGAAAACTACCCCTAAACCCTGAGGACATAAGCGGATCTTCGACATAAGCAAGATGCACTTTTTAGCTTTTATTTAGGAATTGTGATTTTTCATTTCAAATGAAATGTGCACTACTGTTGTGAATTTTACACTGGAAATGAGTCTAACGTTATAAAAGCACTTGACACAATTTTAATTTTTTTCTTACCTAAATACTGTACAAGAACATGAACTGGACAGTAAGTTACCCGAAGGTTTCAGTCCATGAAGAAACCGCTAGCCATGTTCAACTTGCCACCAACCAATGAGTCTTTGTGAGGATGAAGAAGGGGAAGGGCAAGTCAGTATTTTACCATCCGGAAGCATATCATAGTTAGTAAATTTCACCAAAATGTAAACATAAAAAATCCCAAAATTTCAACTATAACGCGTTGAACCACCCTGCCCGCAGGATGCTGTACACCGGCGGAACCACATTGGATCCTGCCCGTCCTTGACTATCTTGACTGCCTTCCTTGCCTCGTCGCCAGCCCTTCAGCCCCACGATCGCGGTATGGTTAGCCCCATCTCATCGCGTCCCTCGGTATCTCCGCTGTGCTCCCAAGTTGCGGGTCCCAATCTCCGCGAATGGTCCGCATATAGGGACGGCTAGTGATATACGTGCACGTATCTATTTACATTAGCGCCCTGCTCTCGGGCCGCGAGTCCACATCCCAGTATCACAACGCGCTCTGCCTCATCCGGGTCCGCGGGGCGACGTGGGGATGATCTGAGCGACGGGCGCGATGTGGAGTAGCTCCCAGTGCAGCAGCTGCGAAATCTTGTCGGCTGTGTTGCGGTACGCGTGGAACTGCGACTTGTAGTTGGTGCTGCCGGCCCACCGGATCTCGACGTACTGCTCCTCGCCCGTGCGCGCGTCCACCACCGAACGGAACTCGATCGTGTACGTTAGGTCGGCCCAGAGCACGTCGCTTGACAGCTCTCGCGCGTACGAAGATGCGCTGGGAAGCGTGTCGGCCACCTCGGACGAGTCCGGGTTGATGCTGTACGTGCCGATGACGAAGCCGCTAGCCACCAGCTCCCGGTCGTCGTCCTCGTTGTTGTTGCCCTCGCACCGAACGACGGGCTCGGGAGGCGACTCCATGCGGTAGCGGACCAGCGTGGTGCGGAACATGGGCGTCGAGTCGGGCGAAAGCACCTCGCGGCCGAGCACGTAGGCATTGGGGCTGACCTCCTGCAGCACCTCAAGGCGCTTCGTGTCGTATTTGATCAGCTGCATGCCCTTGAGGCTCATCTCGCCCACCCACGACTTGTGCATGATCTCCGACACCGACACGCCCGTGAAGCGCTTGGTGAACACAAAATCCATATGGCTGCCGCGCACGCGCTGCCGCACGTCCCAGCCGAACACGTCCATCTTGGCCACGGGCTTGCCGCCTGCCAGCTCCTCCTCGCCGTTGCCGCTGCCCGAGCGCTGGCCGAGCAGCAGCTGCCGCTGCAGGCGCTGCACCACGCGCGTGTTGGCCAGGATCACGTCCTTGACGTCCTCCTCCGTCAGCGGCCGGAAGCCGAACACCGACTTGGCCTCCAGCGGGTCCAGGATCTCCGGCCGGAACGGCAGCGACTCAGCTCCAACGGCGGCAGTAGAAGACGAGGAAGCACCACCCACACGAGATCCGCTGGGGCCGGCGTCAGCAGAGTTGATGGCGCGGGACTCCATGACGACGTTGAGTTGTTGGCGCCAGAGCTCCTGGCGCTGGATGGAGGTCTTGAGCATGAGGTTCTCGGCGCCCAGGCGCTTGGAGAGCGCGACGGCGTCCGCCAGGTCGGTGCTGCGGCTCGAGACGGCCAGGTCGCGCTCCGTGACCAGGCACAGCTGTGCGTACTGCGCCTCCAGGTCCTGCACGGCTCCACGCAGCTGCTGCAGCTGGTCGCGCTGGCGCTGCCGCGAGCGCCGCATGGCGTCGCGCGTCTTGAGCCGTCGCAGCTCCTGCGTGTCCTCAGGCAGCCCGGCCGAGAGCTTGGTGGCCGCTCCCGGGTTCTCCCAATTGAGCCACATGGACGACACTAGCGGCGTCGCCTCGGCGCTCGTCGTAGACGTCATCGAGGTCGAGCGCGCCTGCTCCTCGCCGCTGCTGGGGCTCGACCACGCCGCCGGCTTCATGTTGTTGTTTTCCCTCCTGCTCGACACGTGCGCGTTAGCCGCGTCCAGGGGCTTGTGGAAGGGCACCACTGCCCTCTGCTTGGTCTCCTTGGTCTCCCCCTTGGTCTCCTCGTCCCTGATGTCCCTTAGCAGCAGTCCACGTACGCGCTCGAGCGCCTCGAGGCTTGCGCCCACGTCACCGTCCCAGAGTAGCTCATCCAGCCGGTCGTCGGGCACTAGCCAGTCGTCCAACGGGTGGTCCGTCATGACGGACTGGTAGAGTGGGGACCGGAGACGGGGGTGGGGGGGGGGGGGGGAGCCGTAATTTATAGTGGGGGACGGGGAGGGGGGATAGCTTCGGATGCGGGCCACAACCGAAATGAAAAACTAGGGACGCACTCTACGTACCCACTGACGACGATGACGAGCTATCCTCCCAGCGTAGGGCGGCGGTGGGTTTTTTGAGGACGAGGGCCCTCTGATACCGACGCGGCGCTGGTAGAAAACCCGGTTCTTGGGTGGGCACAAGTAGAGCGGGGGGGGGGGGAGGGAGGGAGGGCGGCCGGGTGGGCGTCCCGCCTCCAAGAAAGAAAAAGCGATAGAGAAACGGATTGGCACGGGTTTTGTAGTGGAAAAATGGGCCGGGTTTAGTGGAATTGTGACGGTTTGTTAAAATTAGCCAGCTGGGTAACAACAATGGGACATGTGACATGACCCTGATATATGTAATATCACTGTCATAATTCAAATAGAATATAAACCTTTGATTATCAAATTAGAGATAATAACAATTTGATAAGTTTATATAACCTTTTAAAATAGATAAAAACTTTAAAATTAAACTGCAAGTGAGACGAAAGGTGGAATTACGTTCCGCGGGGCTGGTTCAACCCTGTCACAGCCCCAAAAAGGACTGGTCAGGCTGTGCTTTGACCCTAGAGAGTACTTCACCTGATGATGCTGGTCGATCGATCAGGTGAACGTTCCAATTCATGGGGCCAGCACCGCAGCCTCACGCATTCCCATAAGGGGTTGTAGTTCGATTGGAGCACCAAGGAGAACCGCGATTGATGGGTAATGTACTGTGCTCTACATAGTATACACCATGTGAGTAGAGCGGAAAGAACACATCAATGTTGACGGCGACATCCATGGTTTTCAGGACAAATTGAATAAATTCACGGGTGTGGATGTGTCATCGAAAGTAATTGTCATGTGAATTACTAAGTATAATACAATAGTGTAGAACACCATGCTGTGTATCGTGTTTCATTTCGTGTCTTTGTTAATCTGAAGCTTTTTACATACTATTCAAAATGGCTACACCAGTAAGAAAGAAAGAAAAAAAAGTAAGTAATATATATTTTACTAATAATAATCAAAATCAAGTAATAAATTTACAAAACATTATTTTTGCATTCTATCATGTACTGAATTAAAAAAGATACTTTATTTTAGTGTTAAATACATAAAATGTAACAAAGTGCTTGTGGTTGAAGTTTCGTAGTGCGTCCACATTCAACAGTACAGTACAATAGTACAACAGTACAACACTAGTCGCGCACCTCCCGATTTACTGTACTTTACCCTACTGTAGGGTGAATTCTACCCACAATGATGACACACCCGATCTGTTCCCCGATCTTTTCGGCGGCTACGCACAACCAAAAGCTCACTATGGCTTCTCCCCCCCCCCCCCTCCACCACCACCACCACCACCACCACACACACACATACACATACACAATCCAAAGTCGACTGCCACATCAACTGCCGCACTCTACCACTCTATCCTACTACACACTACGCATATAAGGAGTACAATCAGTAAAGTAAACGTAGGGTCCACGTCCCTTGATCCCAACAAGCAAAAAAAAAAAAATCAAGCTTGAAAGGGACACCACCACAAGGACGTGTACAATGTACTACATTTACGTCCCTACGTCCACACCGTCGGACGATTGCCCTACTAACCCCTTCTTACCATTCCAGAACTCGTCCTGTCCTCAGGGATTCCGTCCTCAGGCACTCTGCATTCCTCCCTAGACCAGGTAAGGCTAACCCGTTCTTTCGTGTACGTTCAGTCTCTTATGTGTATTCATGTCTTGTTAGTGCCCTACTCGACGCTCTACTCGGACGAGTAGACAAATTGCACGGCGGGTGCAATGTTTTGTAGCTCCCAATGCAACAGGGTGGATAGCTTGTCGGATGTGTTGCGCCGCGCGTCGAAGGGTGTCCCGTAGTTGGTCTTGCCGGCCCACCGCACCTGCGCGTACTTTGGGGGCGCATCCTTCCCGTCCTGCGGGTCGACAACACTCAGGAACTCGATCGAGTACATGAGATCAGCCCACACGAGCCGCGAGCCCACGGGGGTGCCGTCCGCGCGGCCATCTTCGGCACGACCACGGTAGAGCGTGGCCATGTCGGGGGATAGCACGGCACCCGCGTGCTTGTGCGGATTGACGCTTTGCGTGCCGATGATGAAGCCCGTCCCCACGAGCGGGGGACCATCTGCATCCCCGTCATCTCTAGGGACCGTTCGCGAGGTCTCGATCCGGTAGCGCAGTAGCGTGGTCCGGAACAGCGGGCTCTCGTCCGGGGAACGCACGTCCCGACCCAGCACGACCGTGTTCTCGCCCACGACCTGCAGCGGCGCCAGCGCGATCGTGTCGTACTTGACCTTCTGCAGCCCCGAGAGCGATAACTCGCTGCTCCACGCGCGCTGCATGACCTCGGCTACGGCCAGCGTGGGGAACCGCTTGGTGAACGTGAAGAGCATCTCGGGCCCGCGCACCAGCTGCCGCACGTCCCACCCGAACACCTCCATGTGCAGCCCGTTGGGGTCGTCCTCGAGGCGGAGCGAGAGCGCCGGAGGCGGGGATGCGGCCCCCTCATGATCGCTGGCCGACGGGCTCGCACTTCCATCCCTAACGTCCGCAGTGGGGTTCTCACCTAGGAGTAGAGACTGCACGCTAGCCACCACGCGCGAGTTGTCCAGGATGAGATCCTTGACCTCGCGCGTGGTTAGCGGGTGGAACCCGAAGACGGACTCGGCCTCGAACGCGCTCAGCACCTCCAGCCGCTCGCGCAGAGGAGCCAGGAAGGCGGCCGCTGGCGAGGACGACGCCGTACTGCTGCCATTCCCGATGGCATGAGTGGTCTTGCTGTCACTAGTGCTGCTTGGTGGCAGCGAGAGGGCGGCGGACTTGTTGTTGTTCCCCTTGCCTCCTCCCTCGTCGTCGTCAAAGGCTACATCCTTCTCTGCGCGCCCGCCCAGCAGGTAGCCCATGGTCTCGAACACGCGGCGCATCTCGAGCTTCCAGTCCTGTTGGTCCTGCAGCGTGGCGCGCAGTAGCAGGTTTTCGGCTCCCAGGCGCCTCGTAAGCGCGCGCGCCTCCTCGATCGCCTTGCTGGCGGTGCTGCTGCTCGCGGACCGCGCCTGCTCCACTTGCGTGCTCAGCTGTGTGTACTGCCGCTCGAGGTCCGCGACGGCGTCCCGCAGCGTCTGTAGTTGATCGCGTTGCCGCTGCCGCGCGCGCCGCATGGACTCGCGGTTCTTCTGCCGGCGGAGGGCAAGTGCGCCCTCCGGCAGGTGCGCTGAGATGTCGAGCGTGGAGGGGGCCTCAGCCCCCCACTGCAGCCAGGTCGAGGACGGGAGTGCCGTAGGGACGGGGACGGGACCAGTAGGTACGATCCCTGCGGATGACAGACGCAAGTCCTCGTCCCCACTGCTGGGGCTCGTGCTACTGCTGGCGTAGTGCAGTTGATAAGGCCCGTAGGGTGTGGAGGGCGCGGCTGTGGTCGGAATCGGGGCCGGGATCAAGGCCGGGGCCGAGGCCGGGGTCGCATCCTCTTCCCCCAGGAGCAGTGCGGCCGCGAGCGCGGTGGTGTCGACGTCCATGACGCGGGTCATGATCCAATGTGCGAAGAGGGGGGGGGGGGGAGAAGGGAAGGGGGGGGGGGGGGGCAAACTGTCTACGTGGGCGGACGGGACCAGACGGGACGGGACAACAACGGGGACGGATGCGTCCGTCGCGCGTCTGGAGACCAAGCGGACTACTCACTGCAGCATGGCGTAGTTTACGTAGGGCGGTGGAGTGGGGTGGGGTGGGCCCCCCCTGCGGATTTTCATCCGTCCTTCCTCCCTCCCCCCCCCCCCCCACACACACATACATACACACACACTTGCGTTTCGAGTGGACACTGGGCGTCTGATTCCCGAGTTTCGTTTCCCTGTACGATGAATAACTCCTTAATACAAAGACCAAGTGTAGGGAACGTGAGGAGGGGGAAGGGGGACAAGCCGCTCTACGTGACGCTACAGCGTCAAACAAGAGGAGAGGATGCAGTGAACAACACAAGTGGATGCGAAGTGGTGGGACGTAGGGCCCCACTGTAGCGGTGCTTGGCTCTCCTCTAGCATCGGTAAACTTCAAGACTACAAAAAAACTGCGGACGAAGGACGAGGATGGGGGAGGAAGGCGGGGGGGGGGGATCCCACCCTTCGGTGGCCCGCGTCGATCCCACCTCAATCATTCAACTTAGCTCCAATTTGTCACATTAAATCAGTATAATTACAATATTTTGATAATAATTTATAGAAAGTACTGATATTGAATTATGTCAGAAATTATGATGCGCTTTTTTTCGAACATTTTCGCGTGAGGCCGACGCGACTCACTTGATTTACGGGCTAGGGCTTCAAGGTCAATCCTATCATTTCTCTTGTTGCCAAAAATAAAATGTCAAAATACATTCAGTAAACAAATAGATGGAGGTCACAAACCATTTACTGTCAGAAATTGCTAAAATGATAACACAATTATCTACCTCTACAAAAAGATTCATTAAAACGTCACGATATATTTAATTGCACAGGTTCAACGCGGACCACCTGTTCCCAAACACTACTACAAAACACAGCTCTAGCCTCCTCCATTGTCTCACTTCTTGCGATGAATGAACCAGGTCGCGTCACCCCACGCCTCCTGCGTCACGATCATCTCCCGGAGCAGCTCGAAGCTGCCGCCTGCACCGCCACTGGTGGTCGCACCGCTGCTGCTTCCTGCAGGCGTCGCGTGCGGCAGCTCGTGGGTGGCCGTGATGACGACAGCGCCGGGCTTGCAGCTGAGCGCGAGTCGGACCGAAATGTCGCGGCGCAGCTTCTCGCTGAAGCACGTCGAGTTAATGAACACTATGTCGGCGGCGGCGGCGGCGCCTGCGGGCCACTCGCCGGCCGCGGCGTCGCCCAGCGCGAACGTGACGCGCGTGCGCTTCTTCTGCAGGCTCAGCGCGAACTCGGGCTTGATGCGCTTGTCCCACACTTGCAGCGCGCGCTGCGAGAGCGCGTGTAGCCCTTCGAGCGCCTCGACGCCGTAGCACGCGTCGAAGTCGTGCGCGAGCGCGGCCGCGAACACGGCCTTGCCGCTGCCCGAGCCCAGGTCCAGGAACACGCCGCCCGGCCGCGGCAGCACGTGGAACCAGCGCTTGAGCGAATCCAAGACATCGCGGAACGGCGCAAACGCCACCTCGCCGTACACGAAACTGAGCGACTGCAGTTGCTTCTCCTTGCGCTCGCTCCGCGACGTCTGGCGCGCCAGAGACAGCGGTAGCTCGGCGTACAGCGCCTCGAACGCCTGCGCCGCCACGTCGTCCTGCATTGGTAGTGGAGTAGCCATCTCGTCACTCTTTACGTCCCCATCGTGGCTGTCGTTGTTATCGCGCGGGGATTGTGCTCCAGCGCTCGCTGTCGTGGCTTTCGGGTCGGTCGGCATGCGGAGCAGACACCTGGAGATAGAGAACCGACACTAACCGCTATGGAAATGGACGCTTGTGCGTTTGGGGAGGCAGCAAGTGGAACGTTCGGCGTCGAACGTGGGCAGCCGAAGGGGGAAAAAGCCGCCACGTCGCGTTCTCCAGCGCATTTTCGCGGTGGCTGTGGCTCTTCGGAAAGATCGCGCAGTGTAGCCATGTTTGAAGGAACAGGTGTTTCTTTTTATAGCCAATCAACTGTGATTAATGATGGAAACGAATGCTTTACTGGCCAATCATCGATCGATATTCGGAGAATGTTCTGCAGCTCCCCAGCAGGTCGCTACAGGTGAAGCACGTTGAAGTGGATTGAATCAGAGGTACTTCACTTCACTTCGCTTCACATAGTACCAAAGAGCAGCCGCTGACTGTCGCTCCCATGTATTGATGGCATGGCCGATGTGAATGTAGCGTTCGTGCGATGGTTGTGGTCATTCCCGATTTGACGACCTCCTCCGCACTCGCTTCGATCTCTCCGATCGCAATCCACGATGCGCAGCGCCCGACAGGTAACGTATGAGGTGAGTTCGCTTTTTCCTTTCCTTGCCGTGGTGGTGGCAGGCTTAGCGCCTAGCGGTAGCGAGGGTATTAGGTAGGATGAACAAGAGTGGAAAAGAGAACGCAGTCGAGGAAGAGCACGAGTCGGCACGGTGCAATGGGCACCACCAGACACGCTAGAAGGATGGAAGCGGGTGCGAATCACTCCACCGCAACGTGGCGGTACAAGACAGCGTGCTGTATGCACAACCCAGCGCGAATGGGCCAGCAATCCCAGCCGCAAACAACTCGGGTCATATCTCCCCCCGCTGACGTCCAAGGCCCGGAGATCGTCGCGGAGTCACCAGCCCCCGCCAGAAAACCATCAGCGTAGGACACAAGTCTCGTGACACCAACGAAGACGACGGCGTGGCAGCCCTTTCAAGCACCCACCAAGACTCTGCAGCAACAAGCCCAGACCGCCAGCTGCTGATCCTCGCCGAACCGCTCTGTGCCAACCAAGAAACAGGCTGTGAAGGATGTCAGCACCCGCCGTCACACTTGGCCGAGTCGCAACAAGCCGCCATAACTGCTCTTCGCCATCTACAGAGCATTCCCCCGCTACACGGCTTGATCATGTAAAACCAAACACTCAAATAACAATGAAGAAGCCCTCACTCATTCGCTCGTTGACACTTCGCTTTGCTAATGGAACCACCCCGCGGTCGTGACGAACCCGAGTCCAGCATGCATTCGTACTCGACAACAGCGGCATGCTACCCAGCAGCTTTTCTTCTGCCCTTCCCATACCCAGCCGCGATGGTTCTGCTCAAAAGTCGTCATCGTCGTCGTCCTCTTCGTCGCTGAAGTACGTCCGCCGCTTCATCTGCCGAGTGTTCGAATAACATCATTAGTGCGCAAACCTCTTCCAGCCAGACGCCGATGCCTCGCGAGTACCGTGACTTTGGTGCGCTGCTTCTCCTCGGTGACGCCGACCTGGTTGAGCAAGTCGATGAGCTTGTCCTCGTCGATTTTGGCCGCGAGCTGGCCACGCTGCGCCATCTGGATGACCATGTCCTCGATCGCGCGCGCCTTGTCGGGCTTCACGATCGCTATCCGCGACACTAGACCATAATTCGGCATGCACGCATGACAAAGACCGCGTCAGTTCACCGCCGCCAGCAGAACCGCATTATGTTGGGGGAAGAGAAACACGCATCGTACGGCGCTCGCGGGCCTCGGGCTGCATTACTTGTGACACCAGCGACGCGCGCATCTGCTCCTGCTCCCTGCAGATACCCCCGCGCCAACAAGGTGTTAGCACTGACCAGACACAGGGAAGGGCAGAGGGGGGAGGCCGCCGCCACGGTCCACGTACTGCTGCTTCTGCTGCTGGGCCTGCATCTGCTCGACCGACATTTGCGCCTGCGTGTTCGTGTTCTGCTCACACCAGTCACAAGAAACAGCAATAGGTCAGCACACGCGGTCACGTATGATCACGGGCTGTAGAGCACGCGCCACGCACGCTCATGGTTGCTCGCTTGTCGCCTCCGCTCGTGGTCGTCCGTCTTCCGTTCGTTCCCTTCTCGTGAGCTTCTCGATCATGCGCGTGATGGTCACTATCATGAGACAAAACCGCTAGAGTGACATCTCAACCCCACTGCAACAACAACCAGAAGAAGAAGAAGCATGAACCAGCGACGCGAAGGCGGTGGGGCGCTGCTGACGGAGGCGGATGAGCTGGAGGCCGCGCTGCACTTGTTCTTCCGCGTCTCGAGCGCGCGATCGCGCAAGCGCGTGCGGCCACAGCCGTCGGCGGGGGAGGAGGCGTCTGGACATGGCGTGGAGGTGCACCTGAAGCGCATCAAGCAGGTGCTGCGAGACGCGGCGGCGGAGGCGCAGACCGCGCTCTTGCAGCGCGTCCTCGACGTGATCATGGTCCAACTGGGCGCGCGAAAGGTGAACGCGGTCGTCTTGGAGCGGGTGCGTTGACTGCCGTGCCGGTGCTTCCTGTGTGTCTAAACGACCACGCATTGACGATTGCCGATCTGGGTTCCAGGCGATCACGCTGAGCGGCGAGCTGTTTCGGCGGTCGGCGACTTTCCGAAAGCTGGTGGCGGGGCAGACATCGCAGTTCTACGCGCGGTTGCTGTCCGCTGCTGGTGAAGACGGTGAGGCGGTGAGGATTCATGGTACCGCCGTGAAGCGAACGCTGATGTCGTCGCGCACTCAGCGACAGTCTGCGCAGTTGTCGAAGGTGCTGGAGCTCATTGAGCGGTGGAAGGAGGAATTTGGCGCACGCTACCTGGCGCTTGTGGCTGGGTACGACGTGCTCGTGGTGCGCGGTTACGAATTTCCGAGGGTGAGGGAGACGCAGGCGGCGGAGCAGGAGCGAGCACAGCAAACGCAGGCGCACCGCGACCGCGTGCGTGAGCTCAAGGCGCGACAGCGGCAGCAAGAGATGGCGCAGTTCGTGCCAGAGATGGAGACGCTTTTGAGCGAGATGCACCAGATCTTCGAGATCCTTATCCCGACGCTGGATGCCTTCCAGCTTCCTGAGGCGGTGGCGTCACCGACGACCGAAACATCAGCACCAGCACTTGCTCCTTCAACAGTGAATCGATCGTCAGGCGTTGGTGATACAACGATTGATGATGAAGAGCACGCAAGCGAGATGCCACGGGACGTACCAGCGGCTGTCGCGTCGATCGAAAGCCGCATCGCAAGCGATGCAGAAGAAGACGACGACGATATCGAGTGGGAATCAGTCGACCCGGACGACGAAGGTGGTGCCGTCCAACGAGACGACTTTGACGAGGGTGACGAGGATGACGAGGGTCTCGAGCGGGACGGGATGCCGCATGAAGGCATGGACATGAACGAGATCGTGCAGGCGTACGGCCTCGGCAGCTCATCGTACCAGCTGACGATCGAGATCCCGACGTCCGTGTGCGAACGCTCGGCCGAGAACGAAGTGCTCTTCCGTACGCTTGCAGACGGCATCTTGAGGCTGCGGAAGCGGTTCCTGCCCCTCGTTCGCGACTGGCTTGAGCACGCCAAGGTACCCGACCAGGCGCAGTCAGCAGCGACCAGCGAACGCGAGCGCGACGAATGGCGCCGCCTCCAGGATCTGCAGGCGCGGCTTCACGACGTGGAGCTGAAATGGGAAGACCTCGTGCGCGAGAGCGAGCGGAAACGGTTCGCGCGCATCACGCCAGTCGTCGTGACGGTCCCGACCGATGCGTACGAGCCGCAGCTCCCCGACGGCCCTCGCAAGCGCCGCCCCCTGCCGTCATAGCGTTCATAGTTATCAGCATGAGAGAGGCAATGAACACATACATACCGCCTATGGTGTATTAGTTCTGGGCGAGCGAGTACCGTGGCCGGAAAGTGCACCTTGACGAGTTGAAGCGGATTTATCAGACTCAGATTAGATCTGAGCCCTGATGCTGCGCGCCAGCCGTCGGTCGGTTTGAAGCCATGTCGGGACGCGCACCATTCAAACACGGATCCGAGATCTGATTCCACCACGCTCAACTTTTACCCAATCAAAGACGCACACCCATCAAATCCTCTTTTCCACCAATCATACCACCAGATATTTTACCCAGTGGATGTAAACGCCCATTTTCCACCAATCAAATGCACCTTTCCCCTGTGCGATTGCCTTTCCCTGACCATCACTCCGGCGCGCCCGCCGGTCTTTCTCCTGGTTTCCGCGCCTTCTCTGGTCAAAAAGGCCGCGCCACAACGGAAATCGCTGGCCCCGCGCGCTCGCCCGCCAATCTGCCGGTTGCTCCTTCTCGCGACGCTCAACGAGTTCTCGGAGGTGGAAGACGCGCGCGAAGCACGAGCGCTGCTCCTCTTCTCCCTCCTCTATCTGGCACTCCGGATCCGGACGCGGCCCGCGCGCTACCGCCTATTTAATTCCCGATTGTAACTTACTCAGCCATGGCAGCGGGCATTTCGACCGAGGGCGCGGCCGGCGGCGACTGGGAGGCGCTGCTGTGGAGCCTCATGGCCGTGGACAACGCCGAGCGCAACCGCGCGGAGCAGCAGTTCGCGGAGCTCAAGCAGCAGAGCGACGTGACGCTGCTGGGCCTCGTGCAGGTGGTGCACTCGCGACGCTCGGACGACGTGCGCGGGCTCGCGGCCGTGCTACTGCGCCGCGTGCTGCTGCGGGACGCCGTGTCGCTGTGGCCGAACGCGAGTGCCGACGTGCGCGCGGCCGTCAAGCGCGAGCTGCTCGCGGTGCTGCTGGAAGAGCAGAACCGCAGCATCCGCCGCAAGGTATGCGACACAGTTGGCGAGCTCGCGAGCAGCATCCTCGAGGACGGCCAGTGGGACGACCTGCTGCCCACGCTGCTCGAGTGGGTCGACGATGCGCACAATGTGGCGCTGCGCGAGACCACGCTGCGCGTGTTGGAGATGATCGCGATCTTCCTCGCCAATCAGATCACACAGGAGGCGGCCGACGCTAAGACGGCGAACGTGCAAGTTTCAAAGGACGGCACCTCGTTGGAAGTCACGATCGTGAGCACGCTTGTGCGCCGTATCGCAGACTCCGAGGGCCATGTGGCTGTCAACGCCATTCGCGCGCTGTCGATGCTGCTCCTCAACATGGACTCACTCGACGGCATCGCGCACCCGGAACTGCTCGGATCCACGGTGTCGCTGGTGCTGCAGGCGCTGCATCGCATGCTAGCGAACTCCCAGTTTGATGAGGTGATGGAGACACTCGAGGTGCTCATTGAGCTCGTGGAGCCGCACCCGCTCTACTTCAAGCCCGGCCTGAAGCACTACGTTGAGACCATGGTGCGCATCGCTGATGCTCCCGCTGCTACCGTGATTGTGGGTGGTAGCATGATGCCCGATGGCTGCCGACAGCTCGCCATGGAGTTCCTCGTGTCCATTGCGGAGCAGGCTCCGTCCAAGTGCAAGCGTCTGTCGAAGAACTTCTTCGTGCATGCCGTCTACCCCATCGCATTCAAGATGATGCTTGAGCTGCAGGACATGGACACGTGGAATGTGACCAACTGCGAGGATGAACAAGAGAGCGTCGTCGACCACGAAATTTCCAACTTTGACGTCGGATCCGAAGCCCTCGAGCGTCTTGTTGCGGCCATTGGTCCTAAGCGATCACTTCCCAAGTGTTTTGCGCTGATCCAGGAGTACGCGTCCAACACGGAGAACTGGTTATTCCGCCATGCCGCGCTTGTGGGATTGTGCCAGATCCTGGAAGTGCTTACTTACGAGCACCTCGACGCGATCGTGCAGCACTTGCTTGCACAAGCGTACGACCAGCACCCGCGCGTGTGCTGTACCGCCATTGATGTCATTGGTCAGATGTCGGTCGACCAGGGTCCGCAGTTCCAAGAGGCGTATCACGCACAGGCACTGACGGTGCTAGCGCACTACCTCGAGGACTTCAGTAAGCCGCGCCTTCAGGCCCATTCCGCGACTGCTCTGCGCCAGTTCATTGATATGTGCCAGCCGGAGACCCTCGAGCCGTACTTGGAGAAACTGCTTCATCAGCTGTTCGCGATTCTCCAGCCGTCTGCGCCGGGCCAGTCGCGTGTCGTCCAAGAGCAGTCCATTACTGCTATCTCGTCGATTGCCACCGTTGGAGGCGCTTCATTTGCCAAGTACTACGGCGCAGTCATCCCGTCGCTGAAACAGATCCTGCTTTTGTGTCTGCAAGAGTGCACGACGACTGGTGCTCCTGGGTCGTTCACCCTCGGCGGTATCACGCTCGAGTGCATCAGTTTAATCGGCGTGGCCGTCGGTAAGGACCTCTTTGGTCCTGATGCTGTCGAAATCATGACCATCATGGCTGAGATGCAGAATACGCCCAAGATCGTGGGCAACGAGTGGATTCGTACCTACCTGCTCCAGGCATGGGCGCGGTGTTGTAAGTGCCTTGGCAAGGACTTCGCCCCATACTTGCCGGTCGTCATGCCCACACTGCTGTTCGCGGCGATGCAGCAGGCTGAGTTTGAAGTGGACCCGACTACGCTGCCGTCTGATGATGACGATGATGCATCAACGGACGGTGAGGACATCCAGATCGCACAGGTGAATGACCGGTGCCTCAGTATTCGCACGTCGATCCTCGAAGAGAAGGCGACCGCTTGCCAACTGTTGGCGGGCATGGTCATGGACCTCGAAGACGCCTTCTTCCCGTATGCTGAGCAAGTGACGCAGGTGCTCGCGCCCCTGATGACAGACTCGGTGCACTCAGACATTCGGTCGTCGGCTATTAGCTCGATGCCCGCGCTCGTGAAATGCGTTGCACTCGCTTCGTCCAACAGCGAGGCCATCAAGCAGATGGTGGACTTCACGCTTGGACGCTTAGTCAACGCGCTCACGTCGGAGCCCGAGGTAGAGCTCGTGATGATCATCATGCAGAGCATGAAAATGTGCATTGTCAACGGCCTTGAGCTCCATCCGCACGTGTCGCTGAATGAGGCGCAGCTGAAGGAGCTTGTTCTGGGCCTGCTACTTGTGCTTGGAGACAGTTTCCAGCGGCGTGCCGTGCGGCGCGCGGAGAAGTCGGCTGAGCTCACCGAGTCGGAAGGCGGTGACAGCCAAGATGCCGCGTCTGAGCATGCGGCCGAGGAAGAAATCGATGACGATGACGACGATGATGACGAGAACCAAGACGTTGAGCAAGAGCTGCAATTCGTGTTGGCAGACTGCATCGGCTCGTTGGCAAAAACTCATGGCGAAAAGTTCTTCCCGGTGTTTCAGCTTCTACTCTGGGACAAGATCACCGAGCTGGCCGCGGCGCACTGCCTCGCTGAAGACCGTAAGCTGGCGCTTTACATCCTCGACGACGTTCTCGAGTACTGCGGTGTGCGGGCCATGAACGAAGTGGACGTCTTCCTGCCGCTGCTGAGTAACGTGCTGCAAACGAGTGACAGCTACCCACCTCTTATCCAGGCGTCCGCGTTTGGTATTGGTGTGTGCGCGCGACTTGGAGGCGACCGCTTTGCCAAGCATGCAAACCAGTGTTTGCAGCTGCTTCGCGAGGTGCTGACAAATCCGCAAGCGCGCGAACCCTCGATGTTGAACGCAACTGACAACGCCGTGTCCGCGTTTGGTCTCATTTGCGAGTACCAGTCAAACGCTGTTGACTCCGCCGCACTGTTTCCGCAGTACCTGCAGCTGCTGCCTCTGCGTGGTGATCTGGAGGAGTCGGTGGAGGTCATGAACCGCCTGTGCACGGGAGTGGATGAGCGTAAGGAGCTGGTTCTTGGTGCGAACGGCGCCAACCTCCAGCGGATCGTCGCCATCTTTGCAGATGTGATCGCGAGCCGGCGCAGCTTCATCAAGCATGTTGATGAAGAAGTATACACTGCGCTGCGCGACCGCGTTGCCGCTAGCCTCGTGGGTCTGCGTGCGTCGATCCCGGAGCCGTTGATGACGCAGGCATGGGCGACATTGTCGGGTCAGCAGCAGGCCGCTCTGCACTCCCTTTTTGGGTGATATGCACTGAGCTCGACGACGTCGAGAGTACCGGCGACGGAGCGAAATGACAGTTAAAAACGTGCGGCACCAGCGGCACGGCAAAACGAGTGCTCGCAGCCCCACGCGTGCATGAGGAAGCGTTATCCATATCGAAGACGAGGGACGGGGTGGCCAGCGTCACGGCCGTTGTATTGTAAAATGACAAGCACGTACATGGTCGAAGAGCGGTGTGTTTTGCATGATGTGTATGGGTAGTGTGCAAATGTATGTGCATGTGGAGCGGTGTGTTTGGTGCGGCTTCAAGTCGGCCGCGAAACGGTGAAGGCGGCAGTTCAAGCACATCAGTTCAAGAGCGAGCGCAGTGATGGCCAAACGCGTACGTGCCCATGTACGCATGGGCCGGTTGCTACTGGTTCATAATCGGCTGACTGTGCTGCTTGCCCCACAACCGAAGACGCAGTGCAAACAGGCTTTGTGGTACGCCCAGTGTATTTATACCCGGTTTCCATAACGCGCCACTGGCATCCTTTTCGATAAACAGAGCTGGATCTCCTTCAAGCCAAGGACAAGCGTGCGCCAACAATAGCCACGCCCGCGCATTTGGAACCAAGAATAACCGCGCCGAGCGGCTGCTGGTAGGGTCTTTCGTGGCGTTCTGGTCGAGGCGCTGACTTCTTGCAGGTTCACGCTCAGGGCGCCCGACGCTGATCCTCGCCTGGACATCTCGCTGCTGCCTCGTGCGCGGGTGAGCCTCGCTGAATTGAAGAACCCCTTATTTATCACAGTTGCTGGACGTGAAGCAAGAGCACCGAAACGGCGAACCGACAAGAACGTGATCACGGCCTTTGGTCGAGGAAATCCTAAGCTGCGCCGTCCGTCATGGGGAGTGGGGCGTCCGTGCACGCGCTCGGACCGGACACGTTTGCGCTCATTCGACAGGTGCGCCTTTTGTCATGCAATTATCGAGAGGGAGATGGCGCCATGACGAGACGACTAACCGTGATGTGGTTTCTCGTTGGTGAGGGTAGGAATATCAAAACCTTGTGGCTGCAGGTGACTCGGAGGAGCACATCTTTCACAGCCTACGGGAGCTGTTGATCCATAAGCTCGACTCGGACGATGAGAAGAACGCCAACGACGATACAGCAAGTGCTGTCGCCCGCACGAGCAGCGGCCACCGCTACGAGTACGTCACGATCGATGCTGACGCGGCATCTCCGTCGCCCGCCAAAGACGATGCCGCAATGGGCCGAGCAGACTCGGAGTTCGACGAAGCCCCAGTCGAGGAGAATACGCAAGAAGCAGCATCGATAGAGACGACAACTGAAGAGCTACGACCGGCAGATGGTGTTGATGCCTCGTTGGATCCTTTGCCAGCTGAAGTGGACTTGGTTGACACGTTGGAAGAGGAGGAACACCCATTGTTGGTGCCCTCGCGGTCGGCTCCCGTCCTCGACTTGGACAAAGCTGAAGATGCAAAGAGCGAGGGTGCAGATTGCATGACTGATCTCGTCGAGTGCATGTCGCCTTCGCATGGTGACCACACTAGCTCGGTTTCAGACAGGATAGCGACTGCAAGAAGCGCGACGTCCAAGAACAGCTTTGATCTCTCGCAGAACCTGACGCCTATTTTCACGACGGACGTGCTGACAGATCCACTGACGCTCAAGATGATCACGCGGTTTGCAGAGCACCACAAGATCCCGAACGGCGTCGACCTGATCCGCTTCTGGGTTGAGATCGACGAGCTGCAGCACCTGCCGTCTCACTCGTATACACACCGTCGGCTGCGCAAGATCTACGACAAGTTTCTGTCGCACGAAGCGCCGTCGCCAGTGTGCGTGACCGGTCAGATGCTGCAGGAAATCGAACATGCGCTCGAGACCGACAACATCTCGGCTGGCATGTACGCTGAGGCGCAGACGATTTGCTACGTCGCGCTCGAAAAGTCCGTGTACCCTCGCTTCCGCGACAGCAAGTTGTTCAAGAAGATGCAGGACTTCTGCGCGCCGGTCATCCCAACCTCTAGCAATAGTGCTAGTGGAAGCGGCGGGAATGGGAATGCGAATGGCGGGGACGGCAACGCTATGGGAGACGGCTTGGATGAGGACTATTCGCTTATGGGAGTGCTCAACCACCCGGCGAAGCTACGCTTCCTCAAGACCTTTTGTATGGAGGCACTGGCGCTCGAGAACCTGCTCTTCTACCTCGAAGTCGAGGACTGCAAGCGACTGCCGAACCTCTCGTTCATCACGAGCAAGACGCGCAAGATCTACGACCGCTACTGCTCCCTCTCATCGCGTAACTACATCCGCGGCATTAACGTTGGTGGGGCGTTGCGAGACCTGCAAATAGCGGTCGAAAACCACACGCCGCTGCTGCCCAAGCTCTTCTACGAGGCGCAACTGGTGGCGTTCGAACGCATCAGCGACGAGATCTGGCGAGGCTTTTGCCGCACGCAAGAGTACTTGCAGCACTCTAAGAACCTTCAGCCGGAGAGGAAAGTCTCGAACGCGCGCTACCGTCCGTTGCGAGGCAGTGGCACCAGCACCTTGGGGAATGGAAATGGTGGATCGAGCGGTGCCACAGGCACCGCAAATGCTGGCGGGAGCATGAGCGACCAGAGCGCGTCAGTCCAGCAGAAAGTAGACGCGCTCTCAGAGGTGCAGCTCATTGAAGCAGCCATGCATTACCCAGTGGAGAAGCTCATCCCCATCAAGTACAATGCGCCAGAGAGCGATCGGCAATCCCTCGCGGTCTTCCTCTTAGCCGCGCACACCGGGAGTGATGGGGATGTCATGTCGCCGCACGAGCAGCTTGCGACCGTGCTGGGTGACCCGTACGCCAAGAAGTACTTCAAGCAGTTCATGAACAGGCGCGGCGTGGACCAGCTGCTCGCCTTTTGCGAGGAAGTCGAGGACTTTAAGCTGTTGCCAGGCATCGAGTACTTGCAGCACTCGGCCAAGAAGATCTACCGCAAGTACATGATGCCGAGTGCGCGGCTGCAGGTGGACATGAGCACTTCCATGCGCGACGAGATCTTCATGCGGCTCGCGAACCCGAGCGTCGACATGTTCAAGAAGATTGCGGCGCGCGTGCGGCAGGGCATGCTTCAAGACTCTTTGCCTCGCTTTGTCAAGTCGCAGCAGTACAACGACCTCAAGCGCGAGGTGACGTCCTCTCGGACGGCGTCGCCTGGGCTGGAGCAGGAGCTCAAGGTGGTGGACGCGGCCGGCAAATTGGGCAAGCTTGAGCTGACCCACTTGGACGTGTTCCTGCTCAACCAGACGTGCATGCGCGCATTCCGCACCTTTCTGGAGCTGCAGCACTGCTCGGAGAACCTGATGCTGTGGGAGGAGATCGAGCATTTCCGCCGCCTGCCGAGCTACCAGATCGTGCTGCGCTCGGCGCGCAAGATCTACGACAAGTACCTGAACCCGAGCAACGCGCGCATGGTGATCCCGCTGTCGGACGCACTGCGCAGGCGCGTGACGGACCAGCTGGACGTGGCGAGCCGCACGACGTTCGACGAAGTTGAAAACGAGTGCTTTGACGTGATGCGCAACATCGTGCTGCCCGACTTCCTCGACTCGCGCATCTTCATGGCGCTCGTGGGCACGTGGGCCACCGTGGACGACGACTACCCGGCCGACATGCTGCGCGGCGAGTTCGAGATGGCCTTCCTGCGCCACCGCTTCCACCTCGTGCAGGAGACGCGCGGGCTCTCGCGCGACTCGTCCACGCCACTGCTCGAGCGCGTGCGCGCCAGCGGCGGCATGGGCGGCTAGCTCACTCGCTCCCTCCCGACTCCCTGCCAGTGTCTGCATTCCCTCCACGGCACCACCATGAACAAGACGCTTGATTAACTTATTCCGCGCTGCTTGGAGGGCGAGCGGGTCTCGTTTGCTGGTGACGTGCTCCTCTCTGACTCAGTCCTGACTCATCCAAGACGACAACCATCGAGGAAATAAGAAAGCGGCATGACATATGAACAAGGGCGCGGCTCGGCGTGTGCTTATTCTTATACGACGTAAATAATACACCAAGACGCCGACACGCGCTCACCTCTTGCATCCATCCATCCATCCATTGCACTAGTGACGGGTACTGCGCCTCTAGCTGCTGGTCTCGAGGCGGCCGCAGGTGGGGCAGTTCATGCTCTCGTTGAGCCTGGGCACGATGCACTCGTCGTGGAACTGGTGGCCGCAGCCGAGCGTCGTGATGTAGTAGCGGCGTGTGCTCCGCGTGCTGCGCGCGCTGTTGCCGCGGCTGAAGGACCCGAGGTTTGACGAGGCTGGAAGCGACGCGCTGAGTTCCAGCAGGTCGTCCTCGGAGCTCGAGACCGTCAGGCTGAGGCTCTGGCTGGACGCGAAGGCCTCGCCCGCGAGGCTCGAGTCGCACAGCGCGCAGCAGTCGTCGTCAGCGTCCGCGGGCGGTTCATCCTCCGCGAAGGACGCCATGGACGCCGCGTCCAGGTGGATGCTGCCGGACTTGCGCATGGAGAAGGACAGCGACCCGCGCGCGGACAGCGGCGATGCGTTGTTGTTGCTGCTGCTGTTGTTGGCGCTGAGCAGCTGATAGATGTCGCCGACGCCGTGCTGTTGCAGCGCGTCGCCGTAGATGAAGGTGACGAGCTCGGCCGCGAAGGCGCCCGTCATGACGGCGCACACGTGGTTGGCGCGGTTGAGCAGGAAGCCCTGCAGCGTCGAGAAGAAGCGCGCGAGCGTCTCCTTGCGCGCGTCCACCACGCGCGCGCTGGTGCCGAAGTTGAACAGGTGCTTCTTGGGGAAGTAGCTCTTGAGGAACGTGAAGAGCCACGGGCAGTCGGCGTCGCAGAAGTGCCCGTGGTTAAGCACCTTGAGCAACCGCTGCTGCAGCTTGCGGTACTCGTCGAAGCTGCGCGCGTGGCGCCAAGCCACGCGCAGCGCACCGTGGTGCACCGTCATGACGTAGCGCACGTCCGACTGCTGCTTGGTCACCGAGAAAGACGTGCTCACCTGCTCTAGCAGCGCGATCGCCGGCGGCAGGTCGTAGCTCCCGCCTCCTCCATCGGCCTTTTCGTCTCCGCTAGCAACGCCCAGCGCGCTGCGCCGCCCCGAGAAGCTGCGGCTGCCCGTCGAGAAGAGCGAGGAGGAGGACGACGGCATCTTGCCCTCGGTCAGCGCGCGCTTGCGGGCGCTCGTGCTGGCGCGCCGGCGACTGCGCGATGTCGCCAGCGCCACTTCGGTCGGGAACATCATCATGGTGGCCGCGGTTGTCGTAAAGCGTAGGGCGGACGGTTGGGTAGGGCTTTACGACGCTTTTGGGGGACGAGTGAGGGACGAGCGGCGCGCTGCAAAATGGTCAGTCGGTAGTGGAGAAGGTCAGGGTGGGGGTGGAGGGCGAGATGGGGGGAGGGGAGGAGGACAAAAAAGAGAAAAAGGGGTCAATCCAATCGATGACTGATATCTAAATAGA
This sequence comes from Phytopythium sindhum, assembly GCA_023334395.1. Taxonomy (NCBI): domain Eukaryota; phylum Oomycota; class Peronosporomycetes; order Pythiales; family Pythiaceae; genus Phytopythium; species Phytopythium sindhum. The sequence continues at coordinate 7,720 of JAASGW010000355.1, read as the reverse complement.
AGGGTGATTAGATTATAAAAACTAATATAGTATACAAATAAACTTAAAGTGTCATAGTTGACAGGTTCAGGGATCCACCTGAGTACTAATTATGACAGGTTCTTTGGTGTGGCGCCGCGGTGGAGTAATCATTTGGACTGAAAACAGCGCCAATCAGTGGCGTTTTATTGAACAATTTGGGAACTGGGAACGAAATTTTGTCCAATGAGAGCCGTCGATTTGGGATGGTTGGAATGGGATTGGAGGGATTTTGAGGCGAAGAATCGACGAGCGCCACGCGAGAAGAGAGCGCGCCTGCTTTGTGTCACGGATGACTGTAAACTGGCCATGCGGCGCAGAACAATATTGTATGGTAACGCTAGCCGCGAGATTTATGCTGCATAAAGTAATGCTGTCTTTTAGAGTTTGTTTTGAGATATTACGGAGTATAATTTTACATATCATACATAACTGAAGTGAATTTTCATGCTGTAGCGATGTACTCCATTTTGTTTGGTTTACTGAAAGGAGGGACGGAAGTGGAGCTGTACCCTCCCAGTTATTTTTGGTGTTTATCTGGCTCCATTTTTCTTTATTCTTTTCTTTCGCCAGAAAAGGGCTCTGATCGCGATGTAATTCCAAACATAACGGGATGCTGGGCAGATCAAAAGAGTAAACCAAATCCTTTCGGATCAAAGCGTGCGTCTCTTGAGGTCTCCCCGTGCAGCGCGGCGGCTGACGGGCGAAAATGGCCACGTACGACTGGCTTTGGCACCGCATTCAACGTCCCCGCAGCTTGTCGACGAGCCACGAGCACTCGTCGACTTTCGAGCCTAGGCTAGTATATAGAACAACAGCTTGTATTTCTCATTTGGATTTTGGCATCAATTTGCTAAAATAAGTTAAAAATATCAGTTATAAATAGTCTAATACTCCCTCCGGTCTAAAATACTAGTCCGGTTTTCAATACTTAACGATTTAGAAAACGGACCAGTATTTTGGACCGGAGGGAGTACACAATACGATCAGTGTAAACAATCTAAAATAATTATGAAGTTTGAAAAATGTAGTAAATTTTCAAGTTTACTTGCATACTTCGAAATACCTGTATAGTTCACACATGACTGTTGGCGAAAAATAAAAATGTCAATTATTTAATTCAAATCCTTAAATTTGCTGAAAAACCCAGCTGATGCTAAAAGCATTGTGCTTTTTCGACCAAAAAAAAAAGCATAAACACAAAACAGAAGAAAACGAACAGACTGTACTGCATAGCAACCCGGAAACTTTCACCCGATCGGGTGCGCTTCTTCAACGTTGAAACGGGAAGGGAGGGGATTAAAACAGCAGTACGTTGCACGGAAGCTCAGCTGCAACCACACACAACTTCGGCCATCAAGACGCTCCTCTAACTGACTGTGCAAAGGCTCTACGATCTACAGTAATACTCACGGCGTTTCCTTGCCCAACAACCAACAGTCGCCATTGAAGCCACTGCCACGACTTGAGGGAACTGCCATCAAACCAACGCCGCGGCCAGCCTTGCAGCTGCTTCGACAAAAGCGCCACTGATCCCAAGCCGAGGATTAGAAATTGGCGGTTTTAGCTGTGGCGCTTTGGCGGCTATGCACTCCCCTGTTTTCCATTTCGACGGTTTTGGTGTAAACCAAAATAAGCTGCGTTAACTTCCACGCCGCACATTTCGATTTTCGAAATTAGAACAAATGCCGCTTTGACTTGGTTTATGTATACCTTCTGATTAAAAACTGTAGCCATGTCTGTTCCTTTCAACCAGTTGAACCGCCGCCAGCGGATCCGATTGATCATCGACTAATTAGCGTATTGGTACTCACAAATTGCTTATAACGGACCACTAACGAACCTAAACAAGTGGATCTCTCGTCTCATGCGGCCGCTCCGCCCGCGCGCGCGGCTCGCAGGCGCGACTGGTACGCTCCGTAGCCCAGTCCTGGCATGAGGAAGCCGGCGACGACCAGCACGTTCTTCCACCCGCCCGTGATGAAGGCGGCCGCGACGATGTAGCTGAACACAGCAGCGGGCACGCTTGAGACGGCGAAGAGGCCCGCGAATCCGCCGGGGATGCACGCGGGCCGCGTGATGAAGGGCAGCGCGATCCGCAGCTGCGCGTTGCTGACGAGGATAGTGAGCGCCACGAGGCTCGCGAACGCGTTGGTCACGGGCAGCAGCACGTCGAAGTTGACGCCTACCAGCGCCAGCGTCGGCACGAGCGTAGCGAGCACGCCGGCGTGCGGGCTGCCGCACAGGTCGTTGCGCTTGGCGAACACGCGCGGCAGCAGGCAGTACTCGGCCATGCCGGCTATCTCGAGCGCCTTGCAGTACAGGTTGGACACGTACAGCCCCGCGGTCGTGGCGATGGTTGTCACCACCATAAAGACGCGCAGCACACTGCCACCGAATTCTGCCGCCGCCAGCACGTACGCGCCGCGGTCGAACAGGTGCCAGTCAAGCGCGTCCGTCGCGACAGTCGCGACCAGCGGCAGTGCGTACGTGAGCACCACGAGCGTCGCGATGGCAGGGATGGCGCGCGAGTACACCCTCGCAGGGCTGGCCACCTGCCCGGCGAAGACGGACACCATGTGCACGCCGTCGAAGTTCCAGAAGAGCGTGTTGATCAGTGACCCCCAGTCCACTGTTCCTTCACCGCTTGCCTCATCATCTTGAGGGGAAATGCCGTCGAAGTCTTGCCAGTGAGTCGATCGCGCCAAGCCTCAGCCTATATACAACACGAGCGGCACCCAGACGACAGCCAGCAACGAAATGGCGCCTCGTCCGACCGCGCGGCTGCTCGCAAGAGCTGGGAGTACTAGCACCAACCCGATTGCGATCATGAGCGCGTACTCGACGTCTGCATCCAGGCTGTTGACGCCCAGCAGATCCTTCAACGTATCAAGCAGCAGGCTCGGATACATGGCCGAGTTGACGATGCCGCTCATGAGCGACCAGTAGCCGATCTGGAAGCCCCAAAGCGGGCCGAAGGCGTTGAGCACCCACACCGTGAAGCCTCCGTCATCGGGGAAGGCGGAGCAGAGCTCGGCGACGGTGGCTGCGAACGGCAGCGCCACTAGTAGCCAGTACCCGAGCAGCGACAGCAGCGCGAGCAGCGGCCCCGCCTCGGCCACCAGTGGCTCGGTGCCGATTGGCCCGCCGCACCCGAAGAAGTAAGTGATGGCCACCACGCTGCTCAGGCCGAGCACGCGCTGTGGCCGGTAGAGCAGGAAGCGGCTGTCTGTCGAGCGCGCCGCGTCCGGGAACGAGTCCACGTACACGTGGACACCTCCCGCCGTTGCCACGAGAGAAGACGGCGGCCTGTCGATAGCAGCGTTAGTACGTGATGCGAGGCGTTCGTGTTGGTTTGAGGCTAAAGCGTACCGGAGGCTGTGCGATGCAGAGAACAGCGCGCCGTCAAAGTCGGCCACGGGCGGCGAGGACGACACGGAGGACGACCCGCTCTTGAACATGGCGGCTTCTCTTTTCCTCTGATCAAAATCGAGTTGTGATTGGGCTCCGCGGCGGTCTGGATGATGGTTAAAAGGTCGGAACGGCACGAAAGAAGCGTCGACTGTGCACCGCTAAGCGCTCGAGAAGAAGGAGAGAGCAAGTATGACTCCTCTTCAAACCCAGCGGCGCGACTGGCCCCACCGCAATCACGACCGGTACCACCTTACACTAGCTAACGCCGTGGAACAGCGCTTGCTACTGTTGCCATTGTTCGAGCCGTCAGAAACTCGCCCAAGAAAGCCTTAGCGAGCGGCAGATACGATAGAATACGCTGCTGTAGTTTCTGGACACATTCGCGACCCCATGCGCTCGAATGGGCTCAAGAGAAAGAGAAGGACGACAGGCGATGGCCAGCGCTTGGTGCGGCTTCCTCCCGTGGACAAAAGAGCGCAGCAACGACGGAGAGATAGAGAAGCAGCGATCACTACATTATGCCTGCTGCGTGCAGGTCTTACTATTTAATACTACGGGTCTGCCTCCTTCGCAGACACAAGCTGCTCACGCGAGCGCGCGGTGGTAGAAGAACCGGTAGGCGCCGTACGCGAGGCCCGGCACGAGGAAGCCGGCAATGAGCACGACGGAGACCCAGTTGGTGAAGGCGTAGAAGGTGATGTAGCCGAACATGAAGGTCGGGAACGTGGCCAGGATGAGCAGCATAGGCACACCGCCGGGCACCTTGGTCGGCCGCGGGATGTAAGGCAGCCGCCGGCGCAGCGTCACGATCGTGGCGATGATGAGCAGCTCGATGGCCGCCGAGTACGCGTTTGTCATGGGCAGCATGTCGTCGAAGTCAAGGTTCACGAGCGGCAGCATGGTGGCGAGCGTGATGCCGATGGCGACGATGGGCGACTGGAAGCGAGAATGACGCTTACCAATGATTTCCGGCACAAGCTGGTTGTCCGCCATCCCCGACAGCAGGAACGCCTTGACGTACAGCGCCGCCATGTACATGCCCGCCGTGCCGCAGCATGCAGCGATGACGATCAGCTCGTTCAAGAAGTCACCACCGACCAATTCGGCGATGTACGGGAACGAATCCCTGTTGAGCTGCGACCAGTTGTGGCCATTCGAGAGCAGGCCGGCCGTCATGGGGACGATGTACGTGATCGTCATCATGAGCGTGACGGTGGCGATGGCAGTCGAGTACGCACGTGCCGGGTTGCGAATCTCGCCGCCGAACACAGACGCGTTGTTCACGCCCTTGTACTTGTAGAAGAGGATGTTGAGGAACGTGCCCCACTCGACCGCGACGGGGCCAGACATCTCGACGTCTTTGGTGTCCGGGTTGAACGTGATGTTCTCATGGCGCACTTCGGTCAGGTCATCAACGTCGCTCGCGGTCGCGAAGCCCCAGAGTGTGAACACGGAGAACGAGAGCAGCACGACCGCCATGATGACAAGGCTCAGCCGCGCGATCGACCGCGAGCCAATGACGACGGGGATCGCCAGCACGATGGCTACGGCGGCCTTGATGGCGAACAGCGTGCCCGTGTTGGTAATGGAGATGTCGTAGTGGTTCAGCACGAGCTTGACCAACGTGCCCGGGACCAGCGCTCCTCGCAGCGAACCTGAGATCCACGACCAGTAGCCGACTTGGAAGCCCCAGAACGGACCAAAGGCGTTCATGACCCACACGGTGAAGCCGCCGTCCTCCGGGAAGGCCGAACAGAGCTCCGCCACGATGTAGGCGTAGGGCACGGCGACCAGCAGCGAGTAGAGCATGTTACCGAGCAGACCGAAGAGCGGACCGCCCGCCGAGTACGATTCCTCGGAGCCGATCGGGCCGGCGCACAAGAACAGGTACATGATGGCGATCAGGCTGCCGGTGCCCACGACGCGGTGGCTGACGAACGCCGGGTGCATCTGCAGCCCGGCCTCGCGATCGAACATGGGGGACTCGATCATGTCGACCTTGTCGAACTCGCCCAGGTCCCTGTCGGAGGAGAGCACGCTGACGAGTGAGGGTCAATGGAATAGACGGAGAAAGACGTGGAGCGGCGCTGAGACGTACATGAATGGGCCGTGAATGCCGATGGGCTGGCTCGGCGACAGACTCTGGGGCTTCATGGATCGGATTGGAGCCGGTGGGACAGAAGAGACGCGTCTGCTTAATCGAGCGGTCACTCGAACTCGAGCTTGTTTATCGTTCTCGTCGTTCGTACCAAGCAAGTTGGTGAGTGGGTGGGTCCAGGGCGACGTCGGACTGGAGCTGATAAAGAAGCGGCTTCTCTAACGGACCCCTTGGGTATCTGCTTCCCAGGGGCGACTGCACCACAAAGAAATGAGTGGTGGCGTTACCGAGGCGGAGTCTCTTGCGTCGTGGGGCGATTGATAGAATGGAAGAGAGAGGGCACGCAGCCAAGGACAGGGAGAAAGAGAGAGAGAGAGAGAGAGAGAGAGAGAGAGCAGGGGATGGAGCTGAAGGACACCTAGCCTAACCAGCGCCGTGGGGCCATCTGGAGCGGAATTCCAGCCCAGAGAGCACAGCGAGCAGGCCATCTGGAGCCGCCATCAAGCGCATCGTGCTTGGATGGTCCAGTCCTGCATCACATGTGACTTGCGCTCAGTATGGAACGCCGCACCAGTTGCCTTCTTGTGTTTGAAGTTTCGGTCAACGAAGGGCTCCGCTTAATTTTGAACTGCTGGAGCGCAGCGCCAGTGCATTCAGAAGCTGCTCAAGTATACAATATATGTCTCAATATACTATATAAGAGATAAAAGATTGGCTAAATTCATCTGACATATACAATTTGAAGAAATACATGTATTTATAAAGTATATATTAGTCGGAATGGCCTGTTGTCGTGCCGACAGCTTGACTCAGCTCAGAGCCCACTGTACCGGCGCATCAGCACGCGAACGCAACCCTTTCGATGCCACTGCCGGCGCCTGACGCCAGGCCAGAGCCTCGGGTCAAGCCAATCACGCCCAGGGCTGGGACTGGGTTCCCTGACCCCCCTCGCTACCCTCACGAAGCCAAACGCCGTGCCATGCGGTGGGTGTAGGGTAAGTGTGCACACAAAGAGGGGAGATGGATGTGTCCGACGAGGTGACCGACGCCCGCTCTCTATGACCCGATTGGCAGTATGGTGACGCCCGCGTCCATGTGGCGATCGCTTGCTTGACCGGCAGATCGATTCCCGGCACTTGCGCGTGAACGCGTGGTGACTCGGGCCTTTACGCGGTATCAATGCGAGCTCATCACGTGCGTCGACGCTCAGCTGACAGAATCCATCACGGGGAGAGGTTGCCATACCATTGCGGTAAGGGGGGACGACGGGCGTGCAGTCGCATTAGTCAACGTGAGTGACACGGGAAAGGAGGAGGAGGGCAACGTGATGCCGAGCTGACCGTCAGCCTGACACACCACACGGTGGTGAAATGAGGCGGATGCCCTGGTCGCTTCGACTGTAGACAGCAAACCCACGTCGATTCATTGCACACGCGTAAGCAGACGTACCGGCACTGCATGGTGCGAAAGATCGCTTCGCTGCCATTCAAAGAACGGAGGGCATATGCGTCGACACATGAGTCCTGGAGACTGATTGGTTCACCACTTGGTGCAGTGTCCAAGTATAGAGCGCCGAATGGTTGCCAGCGCTGCAGCCATCCCGTTCTACGTTCACAGCGAGCGATCGCATGGGCAGCACATCGTCGGGGCACTGTTCGTCCCATTGCGGTCGCCGCGCCGACCGTTGGACCACCGATTTCGAGGCCATTCCAACGTCAGTCATTCAGGCGCGATCTCGGCCATCGCCCACCTGCATGGACGCGCCGGCAGTCGACTTCTCCATCACATAGACCCATTGAGCCGAGGTCGGTGCCCCTTGGGTCGCCTGGCCCTCGACAAGAGCGCACTCGTCTTTGAAGCGGGCGTGTTTTCGAGCGGCCGGCGCTCTGACGACAACGACCTTTGAAAACCGCCAATCTCGACGCCTCGGCGAGCTTCTCCCTGGCTCACACGAGAGCAGCACCAAGGACCCACAGACATGTTCCATCTATAACTGTTCCCATTGCTCTTGACTCGTGCTGTGCGAAATGGAAAGTAAGTGTAATGGATAGCAAGCAAAACGATCGCCTCAGTCACTACTGCTCTACTCTCTTGTGCAACCTACATTGTACGTCAACTGATCCTGCCTTCTAGAACGCGGATTCCAGAATGGCCTACTAGAACATTCACTCCCAAGGCGAGAGTTCCCCT
>JAASGW010000354.1:0-31528 GCA_023334395.1 Phytopythium sindhum | reverse complement strand
TAAATGCCCATACACGGTGATCGTATAGGTTTGATTTGCAACATATCCAAGCGGCGCCTCGAAATTCGCACTAGAAGCTAAGAAATCGTCGAAAATCTAAAATTTCAGGGGGTGTGCGTATATTTGCTGCGCGCAGTGTACCAACACTTCACAAGCATAAACCTTATCGAAATCGGCCTTTTAGAGCAGCACAACAATAATAAATACACTCGTTTGTAGAGCACTAAACATGCACAGAATACTCCGGAGTAGTAGAGTAGAAATTTAGTAGAGGCATTTGGTGTGAGGTCTTTGCCATATAAAATGCGTCGCTGAGAGACCTCATGCCGGAGCAACGCGACGGCGTCACAGTGATTCGTGTGTGTGTGTGTGTTTTTTTTTTTTTTGTTAACGCTTTCGCCGAGAGAAAAAAGCCACTTACAAAATTTCGACGTTTCATCCAGACAATTGAAGTAAAAATAACGACTCAGATCTAGTCGCTGCCTCAGATTTCGGATCGCACTTTACAGATCGCACCACTGTACTCCCATCGCTTATTGCACCTGCCACGGTAACTTTGGGCAATTCTCAAGATGGACACCTTCCTCCAGCTCATGCCTGTCGAGAGCGAGTACGAGGACGACGACCTCATCGCAGGCGGCGGGGCGGCGCACCATGACGCGGGCGCAATTCCACTGCAGAGCGGCCCGGGCGAGCACGAGACCAGTAGTTTCTTCAGCGGCCACGTCAGCTCTCCCGGCCCCGTCCATCTCCTTGCGGGCGTCGGTGCGGCGGGTACTGGTTCAGTGAAGATGGAGCGCGCGCGGTACTTGGCACGCGCGCAGGCGGCGGAGCAGCGAATGAAGGCGGCGGAGGAGGAAGTAACACAGCGCATCCTGTCGATGAGACGGATCCTGGAGCTGAAGGACCCGATGGAACAGCTCGCCGAGTACGTCGCGCTGAGCCTCGAGTCGCGACGCGAGGTGGACACGGACATCGTCTCCGAGCTGCTGGAGTGCGCGAAGCACATGTCGGACGAGGAGGACAGGGAGGTGGCGCTACTGGGCGCGTTCTTCTTCATGTGCGACCCGCCGCGCCCCAAGAACCGCGGGATCGCGCCGCTGCTCCCCATCGTGGCGGCCATGATGGAGGCGTCCAATGGGATGGACCACCCGCCGTTCTGAGCGGCTCGCACGACGGTAGATTAGCTGTGGACGTGCGCTGTTTGGTTTCGTCAGATTCTATAGTTCTCCTTCCTGTATTTTATAACAGCCAAAGCATCGGCTCGCATCGCGCGCAGCCTCTTCCCAGTGCTTCCGCACACGCTAACTTGCCCATTCGAAGAAGCCGCACTGGCTGCCTTGCTGGTTTGGACACTTGTAGAACGTGCGTCCTTTGTTTGTCCCGTTCCGACAGGTCAGCAAGATGCCTGGGAGCCCACACTCGCACCGAGGGGTCTCCTGGTCGTCAGGGTCCTGCCTCGCCGTCGCCGTCGTCGACGTGGCTCTCCTGCTGGTCTGCTGGCCTTCGTGCTCGTCCTTCCACGCGAAGAACCCGCAGCTTTCGACCGCAGGAAGCGCGCACGCGTAGAACTGACGGTTCTGGTTCTCGCCCGGCTTCCTCGTCGTTCGTAGTGCGCACGGAAGGCTGTGGCCCGAACACTTCGGTGGCTTCGCGCCTGTCGACGAGGCCGCAGTGGTCGACGGAGCTGCACGAGAAGCCGTCGACTCCACATCCTCCTTCCACGCGAAGAAACCGCAGCTGCCCTCCGTCTGACCTCGCCGACACGAGTAGAAGCAACGACCCTTGTTGGGGCCTTCCTTCCGCACCGTGCGCTCGACGCACGGCTCATCGTGGCCGGTACACTTGATCGGGACAGTAGAATCGGCCGCTGATGTGCTCGCGTCCGCCCACGCGAAGAAGTTGCACTGCTCGCTCTGTGGCTGGGGGCACACGAAGAAGATTCGCCCTTTGTTTGGACCCTCGCGACTGACCTCCCGCTCGACACACGGCAGCCCATGTCCGTCGCATCGTGGCACTTCTGGACTTGAAACGATTGCATTTGGAGGTTGACGATCCCGCACGCTGCTGTTTTGACCCGCACGAGGTATTGGGTGCTGGTTCTGCCTCCTCGACTCGTCGCTGGATGGCAGCTCGCTCCGACTCGCACTTGAGCGGTCGTGCTCTTCACAAGGCGGAGGCCGACGAGGTCCGGGCGGCTCCTCGCTCACAGGGTGATTAAATGTTTCGGAGAAGGTCTGGTCAAGCACTCCAGCCCCGCGAGCCACCTCCATGAAGATCTCCCGCATCTGTAGAGTAACCATGAGCACCGTGAGGAATCACACAGCTAGTTCACGAACGAAGAGCAAGGAGCTCACCTGCGCCATGCATGTCTCGGTCACGTGCTTGACATCTTTCTGGCCCAGCGCGATGGCTTTGCAGTCGTTCTCCATCTGCCACGACAAACATTACAGTTAGAAATGTGGACTCAGTCGAAGTGAAGTGGGATGGGAGAAATTCGACGTACCGCAGCGCGAAGAGCAGGCTTCGCTAGCTCAAGCCCCATGTTTTCGTACGACAACACGAGGGCTAGGCCCAACGTGGTCGGTTTGAACTGGGTTTCGTTGTTGACCTTGATGGCGTACTCGCGCTTCAAGATCGTCTTGATGTGTTCTGCGATGGTCGCATCTGTCCCGATACCGTTGGAGTCCATCTTGGCGATTAGGTCGGCTTCGGTGAGCAAAGGTGGCGGCGAAGTCTCCCCCGTTACCATTAACAGCGAGGTCGGATCAAACGTATCGCCTTGCTGATACACCGGAATCGCCGACGCGTTCCACTTCTCGAACTTGTAAATATCGAGGTAGTTCCGTTCTTCCACCATCAGTCCCGAAGCTGTGAACTTCTCGTAGCCGATGTGCATCTGAACATTCGTTTGACTGCCCTTTGCGTCCTTACTGCAGCACGCCAAGAAGTGCAGGGCGACTAGCTCGTATACCTTCTTCTCGTTGACATCAGTTAGCGAGCTCAGCGCAGTCGACTTGGTGGGATGAATCGGCGGATGTGCTTGGTCGTCGGCCCCTCCTGCTCGCGGGTGCTCGTATTTGCCGCCCTGAAGAAGCTGGGCAGAGACGTAGGAGCCCCACTGATCGTGGTTCTCGTGCATCCGAATCAATGCCATGAGATCGGTCCCCTCCTTGAACTTGTTGGTTTCTGTGCGAGGATAACTGATGAAGCCCTTGTTGTACAGACTCTCAGCAGCCTTCATCGTTTGCTCCGACGATATTCGTAGCCACCGCGATGCCCGCTTCTGTAGTTCGACGGTTGTCAACGGCAACGGCTTTCGCTTCGACGACGGGCGCTTGTCGATGGAGTCAATTACGGCGACTTGATGCTCCACCAGGTTTTCATAGATACACAGGCAAGCCATGCGGTCGAAGACGCGATCGCGCTTCCACTTGAACGTCGTGACAGGCGCGTCCGGTTGGTCGTTCTGTTGGTGCGTCACACTGATGTGATAGAACTCTTCCCTCTCGAATGTCTGGATCTTCAAGTACCGCTCCACCACGAAGCCCAGGGTTGGGAACTGGCAAGGACCGTAGCTGATGACCCCCTTCTCCTTGGTTAGCCCAGGGAACTTCCGCTGGATGCGCATGGTCTGGAACCGCGTGAAGGCTGCACCAATGCGAAGATCGATTTCCGAACGGGCGTCGCACGCTAGAGAAAGCTTCTCGTCAGGCGCGGCGAGGTGCTGTACTGCGTGGACAATGTCACGCGGGATTAGCGCCGAGAACCGCGCGCGAAACACGCGCAGCCGCCGATTCGCTCGTTCGCAGACGCCTTTCACCTCGTAGGCGATGTTTTCGCCTTCGCGATCGCAATCGAGCCACAAAATCAGCCACTAGAGATCGCGTGAATCACCAACGCATCAAGGACAGTTAGCATCATCCACCTTGGCGGGTCAGTGTCTACTTCTCAGTCCGACAGCGTGGTCGTACCTGGCTGTTGCGGGACTCGGTCACGAGCGTCTTCTCGATCTTCTTCTGGGTCTCATCTGGGCGGACCTTCTTGGTCACTGGTGCACTGAAGAGCTCCACCGGGTCGCACGAGTGCCAGCTCCTGCAACAGCGACAAAGACGCGGTTGAGCTGCAGTCCTAGACGCCATCCCATCCCTCTGATGCACGCTCCTCCTCCCACCTGTAGCTCGGCTCAAAGTCGAGCTCCATGAGGTGCCCCGTCACCGACGTGACGACCATCTGGACGCTCTGGCCCTGGATCTCGTACGGAAACTCGTACATCGCGTTGTACTTGGAGAAGCCCTGCCGCTGCAGTAGTCGCCCATGCGGTCGAAACAGGCGTGGTGAGCTTCTTCCATCATCACTTGGTACACACACACAACTCATCAGCAACGCGCACGCACCCGCTGCGCGCGACCGGAGGACAGGATGTTGGCGATCTCCTTGGCCACTGACGGCTTCTCGGCCACGTTGAGCACCTTCATGGACCATTCACACGCTGCCTACGTCCGACCGCAGCGGGAAAAAGCGCATGTGCCGATTCGCGAGCGCGCCAAAATGAACTGCCGGAAATCCGAGCTATAGCAGTTCTGATTGGATAATAATATACTTGACAAGCATTTTAACCAATCGATTGGCATATTGGTGGAGTGGCGACTGGAGCTGCTCAGGACCGGAATTGCACCCGGCGCAACTCGGCGACAGACCATGATGACCCACGGCTTCCTCAATGTGCTCAAGCCGGCGGGCATCAGCTCACACCACTGCGTCGTCAAGGTGCGCAAGATCCTCAAGACGCGGCAGGTGGGCCACGCCGGCACGCTGGACCCCATGGCCACGGGCGTGCTCACCATGGCGCTTGGCAACGCGACCAAATTCCTGCAGGTGCGAGCGCGTCTGCCTGCATCCTCATTGTTGCATGCTGTTGATGGATGGTGCACATCTGCGATCATTGCGACAGTACTTAGCCACCGGCAAGGAGTACGCCGGCGTCATCCGCTTTGGCGTCACGACCGACTCGGACGACGTCACAGGGTGAGCTGGGCTCAGTCATTTCGGAATCACGGTCTCGCACCGTGCGCCAGGGACCAACACAACGCATGGCGCTTCCCTCTCGTGTGTATTTGCTAGGAAACTGCTGTCAGAGCGGCCAGCGCCGTGGCTGTCGGAGGACGAGGTGAAGGCAGCGCTGCAGAGGTACTACTGCTTGTCGAGGAACTTGCCGCTGCTGCTGTTGCGCTGACGATTGCTCCGTTTCGCCAGATTCGTTGGTAGCATCGCTCAGGTCCCTCCCCGAGTGAGCGCCATCCGGAAGAACGGCGTGCGCATGTACGAGCTAGCTCGCGTGAACCCGGTACGCACAATTGCCTGTCTGCCACCGAGGTTCGAGGTGTCACTGACGGTCGATACTTCATCCAAAACTCGCGCACTTGTGCAGGAGATTGACGTCGCTGCCCGACGAGTCCACATCGAGAGGATCGACCTCCTTGACTTCGCTCCAGGCCTGTATCCACAGGTAGCAAAGCTGCACGCTGACGTTTATGCGCTCACGATAGCTCACAGTTTGCTGTCAATAATCACTAGGCACGGATTCATGTCGAGTGCGGCGGCGGGACGTACATCCGGTCTATCGCCCGTGAGTGTGGCGAAGTCCTCGTTATTCCTCCAAGTCATGTAGACAGCACGTGCCAACTGCAAAACTCCAAGGGCGAGTTTTGCGTCGGAGGAACGCTAGCTGCACTTGAGCGGACGCGGAACGGCGCCTTCACGCTGTCTGACAGCGTCGGGCTCGAAGACCTCGAGCAGCTAGTTCTGGTGAGCGACCGGGTTTCGTCTGCCTGTTCCGCTGCCTGGCTATTCAATTCTAACGAGTCTCATCGCTGCGCCTCAGTCACAGCAGTCTCCGCTCCAGTCGATCGAATCGGCGCTGCTCCATCTTCCATTCGTTGTGCTGCCTTCAAAGTCTGCGCATCGATGGGAAATCGGAGGGATTGTCCGCATCTCTCAAAATGATGCCGCAACAGAGTCGTGCGCCGCTGTTTCTCTTCAGGACGGCAGCCCCGTTCGCGTGTACGAAGGATTCGCAGGCCGTCGACGATTCTGTGGAGTCTCTCGCGTGGAAACGCAGGCCGAGGGCGACCAGTTCATTCTGCGCAAGCGCACATTTGTATGAGTCTGCAGCGCACTGCTGCTCTCGCTACACACAAACCTACCGCAACAAGAAAATAGAGCGCGCCGAACACAACACTTCTACTCGAACTGCACGTCGGGGTGCCGGTTGGACTGCGACGCCTGCATGAGGTTCTGTAGTCCAGCCGCCATGATCGCCGCGAACATGTCCATGTCAATCGGAGCGCCGCCCGCGGGCTGGGATCGTCTATCCGGCTGCTGGGACGCTTCGTACGCGTACGCGGTCGCACCGGTGGGCTGTACCATCTTCTTCGCCTCCTCAAAGTCAGCCATCGACAGTGGGCGCATCTTCGGAGCCGAAGCACTCTCCGCGATCTCGCCGTCCTGGGTGGACACCGCGATCGCAGCTTCACGCACACGCTCGATGTGCTCACGCAGGGGGATCATGAGTGCGGCTCGGCACAGCTCCTTGAGGTCACTACCGCTGTAGAAACCAGTGTCGAGGCTGAGCTGACGGAAGTCGAAACCCTTCTCGACCACCTCGTTCCTCAGGTGCAGTCGCAGGATCTTCTCGCGCTGCGGTTGGCTGGGCAGACCGATCTCAAACGTGCGAGGCATCCGGCGCAGGAACGCAGGGTCGACGTCTTGCGGGCGGTTGGTAGCCCCGAGGACAATGACGCCGAACCCGTTGTCGCCGGTGCTCATGTCGTTGAATCCGTCCCAGAGCGCCAGAAATTCCTGCGGACAAAACGTCATGACGCAACAAATAAGCGTCACTGACAGGCAAGAGATACAGACTCACGCTTGTGTCCTGCCGCGTTAGAACACAACGCACCGTCTTCATGGAGGAAAACGTCGGGTCCGAGACCCCGCCGCGCTTGCCCATGAATGAGTCCACCTCGTCAATGAAGATAATGCACGGCGCCAGCTTCCGCGCCAGCGAGAACGCGGCGCGAACGAGCTTCTGCGACTCGCCGAACCACTTGCTCATGATGGTGCTGATCTTGAGGTCGATGAAGAACGCGCCTGACTCCTTCGCGATCGCCTTGGCGAGCATCGTCTTGCCCGTGCCCGGTTTGCCGTACAGCAGGATGCCCTTGGGGACCGACAGGAGATTCCCCCGCGCGGCGAAGAACTCGGGGCTCTTGAGCGGCAGAACCACGAGGTCGTAGATGTCGCGCTTCTGCCGCTCCAGCCCGCCGATGTCGCTGAACGACACGTCAATGTCCATCGGGTCCACGATGTCGCCCGCGATGATGTTCTCGAAGTAGTTGGTGTTGAACACGGGCCGCCCGGTCTTGGTCAGCCGCTTCTGCAGCTTGGATTGGCTGCTCGCGCCCTCCAGGTAGTCGTCCATCATGGGCTTGAGCGTCTACACGAGCGCGTCGAGAGCACCGTCAGCACCCAGCCAAACCGCAGCAGCAATAGCCCAGCAGCAGCAACGACGACAGCACACGCAGCCCGTACCTTGTACATGTACTTGGCTGACAGGAACATGCCGTAGAGGAAGATGCCGTCCAGCACCATGCCCAGCACCTCGTCCTTGACCGACGTCGAGCGCGCGTCGCCGCTCGGCTGCGCCGTCACCACTGCGTCCGCCGCCTTGTCGGACGCCACCGCACTCTTGCTGCCGCCCACACCCATCACTCGCGGCCTCTAGCGACCCGGGAGCACGTGGAGCTCGCCGTCAAACTGAAGCGCGGAGAACGACGCGCTGGATGAGATGTGGGTGACACCCAATCATGCGCTTATACAAGACCGGTTAATGTGGATCGCAAATAGTGACCCCTCGTACTTTGCGCAGGCTTTTGGCGCGGAAACGACAAACAATCGCGCAAAAATGGCGCCGATGATCAAGAAGCCGCTGAGCTCGTACATGCTCTTCTGCAATGACCAGCGGAAGAAGGTGACCGAGGAGAACCCAGGTGCGTCCATGCTGATTAGTAGCGCCTGCGAGTGCTGTGTGAATGATCGACTGGCGCTCGTCTGACGCGTCTGGAGGTGTGCAGGGCTCCGCATCGGCGAGATCCAGAAGCTCATCAGCGCGCAGTGGAAGGAGCTGACGCCCGAGGAGAAAGAGGTGCGCGGAACGAGGATGCGTGCACCGCTGCTGCCATCTACGTTGTGGTCTGACGCTTCGGTTCGCCCTCGATCGATGCCCGGCAGCACTACGTCCAACTTGCCGTGAAAGACAAGGAGCGGTACGAGAAGGAGCGACTTGAGAACCCGGTCGTGGTGGAAGAGCAGGGCGGCGAGGAGGACGCTGACGAGGCGGCCAAGGAGACGCACATCTGCATGTACCCGCTGGGTGCGTAAAACTCACTCAACGGATGCTTGCAGTGAAGTGATGCTGGAAATGACCAACTGAACGGTATCGCATGATCTTCATCACGCCAGGTCGTGTGAAGAAGATCATCCAGAGCGACCCAGAGGCCGGGAAAATCTCGCGCGACGCTCTCATTGCCATCTCGAAGGCGTCGGTAAGTTTTGCGCCTCCATTATTGTGTTGCTGTGCTCATGGCAACGCCAATCGCTCACATGTTGAGCTATCGCGACGACAGGAACTGTTCGTGCAATTTCTCGGCACGAAGAGCTATGAGCAGGCGCTTTACCACAACAAGCGACAGGTGAAGATGTCGGACGTGACTCGTGCAATTCAGACGACCGGATCGCTCGACTGGCTCCGTGAGGACTTCCCCGACGTCAAAGCAGCACCAGGAGCCTCATCTAGCAAGCAGAAGGCGAAAGAGGGCGTGGAGAAGAAGTCGCTGCCGGACGCAGCCGCCTTCTTTCGCCCTCAGGGCCAGGCTAAAGCCGCCACCGAGTCAAACGACGCGACCAGCACGTCGTGATTGATGCTGCCACTCCCAGCGACCAATCAGACAGACCCGCTGTGGTTGGAACGTGTGCCGTGCTCTGTTTTCTATTTTATCCAAGCAACAAGCACACAAGCTGCGAAGAAGAACAATGCTCGCTTTTGTTGTTGCAATGTGACGAAGAGCCCGCCACTCGTGCCTCCACTAGAGCGAGCCTTCTTCATTCGTGCGCGCCTAGAAAATATCGTTCCAGTCGTCGAACTCCTCGTCGGCGTCCTGCTCGACCTCCACGACCTCCTCCACGACCTCCGCGACCGGCTCAGCGCGCGGGATGAGACCACGGCGACCGGCGATCTTGGAGACCAGCGAGCCGGGCTTCAAGTTGGGCACCACGCCCTCCGGGAACTTAATCGCCTCCAGGTGGATGCGGTCGCCGACGTGCAGGCCGTTGACGTCGATCTGGAGCGTCTTGGGCACCTTGTCCGTGTAGATGGTGCACTCGAGCTCGTGGTGGATGTAGTTGATGAAGCCTCCGCGCTTGAGGCCCGGGCTACCCTCCTCGTTCAGGTACGTGATGGGGATGGAGACCTTGCGGCCGGGCTTGTAGCGCATGAAGTTGACGGCCAACGGCTGATCCGTGACTGGAGTAGGCAGCACAGCGCCACACGAACGTTAGGCATCATGGTGTACGTCTTTGACCGCAAAGGCACAACGCACCGGGGTCGAACTGCACGTCGCGCATGCAGGCCTTGACGGGCGCGGCGTCGCCCACTTGTACCTCGAAGACCTGGTTGTCGACCGAGGACCACAGCTTACGGTGCAGCTTCTCGAACGTGCGCGTGCTGAGCGACACTAGCACCTTGGACGAGTCGCCGTCCTCGCCCTCTCCGTAGAGCACGCCGGGCAGCAGCCCCTGCTTGCGCAGGCGGCGAGACGCGCGCGAGCCGTCAGCCTGACGCAGACCCACCTGCAGCACGTTGCTGGCCTCCGCCGTGGTGGCGGCGGCCGCCGCAGCGGAGGAGAAGAGGGCGGAGCGCGCAGAGGCGCACACGGCGTGCCGTTGCAGCGATAGCATCGGTCCGAGCGGTTGATCGGGGCGGTCAATCAGTCGGTCGGGCAGTCAATCCAATCAACCGAATGCGGCGCCAGCCAACGAGCGGCGGGGGGCAGCGCGCTGCGCGCCCGGGGGCCAGTATTACCTATTGAACAGTGCATTACTCACTTATAGGTGATATCTATATATATAGAGTTAAGACTGAATCGTTTAACTTATTTTCAAATTATACTATATATACAAAACAATAATTTATGAATTAGTAGAGGTATCACAGTGAGGGAGGTGAGCGGGTTCTTTCAGACTGTGTCAATAGACGCATATAAACAATATACTGAAATAAAATTATTCCAAACTACATTCCGACCAGCGACTGCAACGGGTTCTACTCGCTAGTGGTTCATTCTGGCAATTAATCATTCTCCACCCCTCGCCAGCTCTCGGCAGCGGTTCCTTATGCAACGAGCAAGACAAATCGATTAAAGGTGGATGCACCATATCCTGTGACGGCGGTGGTTCTCGCTCAGATCAGACCAGCGTGAACTGCTCGTACAGCAGCGCGCGGATCTTGTAGTAGCTGCTCGAGAGCGCGCCCTCCACGACCACCTCGTTGTTCATGGCGCGCTTGAGCACCACGCCGTCGTTGCACACGAGCATGCCGCCGCGGAACTTGGCGTTGAACCCCGCCTTGCCCAGCACCTGCTTCATCACGTCCAGCTTCATCTTGCCGTCACTCAGCAGCATTGGCTCGTGCGTGCTCGGCTCACCAGAGTCGTTGAGCGGCTGCAGCACCGGCACCGAGCTGTTCTCGGGCAGCGCGACCTGGCCAGTCACGTACGCCACCTCGTGCAAGCCCACCTGGACAGAAGCAGAGACGACATCGATGAGCACAAATGCCACGCACGCTGCTATCCACCGAGACCAGTCACCAACCTTCCGGAAGACCGCAGATGTGTACAGTGACTCCTTTACCGCGAGCTTGTACACGTTCGTGTCCGACTCGATGTCGATGCACTCCATCACGTTGGGCGTGAACACGGCCTCGCACAGCGGGATGGAAGACTCGACGAACTTCTTCAGCTCCGCAGTCGTGGTCTCCGTGCCGTGGACCAGGATGAGCTTCCGAGGCTTCACGTTACCCAGGCAGTTGCGAATCGCGCGCCCGTCCGCCAGACCGTCAAAGTCGACCTGGGTGACGCGAGCAGCAACCTGAACAAACATGGATGTAAGGAGGGCAGCAATTAGTGAAAACCCATAGACAAGAGTGGAATGACAGCACTCATCCTACCTTGACTGTGATCTCGCTCGTGACAGATTTCGTAGGGCGCGTTTCCGCTTCCGCCTCCTGCTCGGCATTGCCCATGTCCACGTCTCCTTCGGCATCTTCAATGATGTTCCGTCGAGCTTGACGATTGGCGAACAGGGTCGTGTCCTTGTACTCGTCCGGGTTGATGATCTACGCTCAACACAGGATACACCGCGCGTTAGCAAACGTCTCCCAACCAACTTGGATGTTGGTTCAACAACACTTACCTCGCCGTACTCGTCCCACTCCACCTTCGGCTCAGTCGCGAAGAACATAGGATACCGCACAGAGGCGATCTGGCCCAGGCCGACCTTGAACGTTCCTCGAAGCTGGACTACACAAGTAACAGCAAAGGTAACGCAGGTTACACATGTGAATACGATCCTCCAGACACCGTTGTGCCTCACCTTCTTGCGCAGTTTCGTCCTCCTCCGATTCCGACTCATAGTCCTCGATACCCATCATCATGTCCTCCATCGCCGCCTCTTCCATTTCCTTGGCCTTGTTCTCTGCTTCAACCCGCAGCCGCTTGCGCTCTTTGACTTCGTGTAGAGCGAGCTCAGCTCCCTCGAGGAATACCTTCTGGGTCACCGAGAATGAGATTGTGCGATCTCCCGTCGGGTTCTTAACAAGCTGCAGAACGCGCGATGCCAGTGATGTCGGAGGGCTCGTCGTCGTGAAGATGATGCTGTTGCGAGGCTCGGGCGCCCATCGAACGAACAGCTCCTTCGCGAAACCGCATTCGAGACTCGGCGAGGTCGTAAGAACCACCTGTCGATAAACACCAGACAAGATTAGTTCGTGCGGACACACCATGCGTGACGCACGATTGATGTAAAATAATAAATGCGTAGCCGTCATTCACCTTCGGCTCGGGCAAGTTGCCCAGCTCCTCCAGCGTATGGACCAAGTGGATATGTCTACGAATCGAGGATACAGCGTCAGTCGTCTGGTTATCGTGATCGTACACACTTGGGTGAAACCCGACATCTTCACACGTACGAAAACTGGAACGGATTCTGCCGCCCCACGTCGAAGTTCTTGGCAATCCGCTCGTTACACCACTCCAGCATGGCTTGGGCGGCCTTTGGTGTGTAATAACTCATGTCGTGCAGCAAAGCGATTGGATCCCGGAGCCTATATCACATTGACGACAGGGACAGAAGAGTTAGCGGTAATGGCGCGGATCCACAGACCGTGCCGACGTCGTCTCCTTACTTGTTCTGAATCCAGTACTGGTCGAGCACGCGCATGAGCTCCAGAACTCGCCCGGAGCTGTCGGTGGGAATGAGAACATTGCCCCCGCCTCGCACCGTCTTCAACACCTCCATCATGATCTGGCGATGAGGAAAGAGATGGTTAGCGCTCACACCCAAACCATTTCCACAACCTCGGCAGGGTTCCTGATCCGGGACGGAGCTTACTTTGCTGTCGCGGTCCTTCAGCTTGGGCTGCTCTTTGTGCAGGTTCATCGAGTCTGTAATGAGCAGCGTCGGTCGGCTGCAGAGACAACGTGGACGTCCGTCAGCGTTGCTTGACCACCTGTCCAATCCACAGCATAATGCGAACCCACGTGAACGAGTCGAGGATGGTCTTCTGCAGCACATGCTCCGAGCGGTGGTTGTAGTCGACGGCGTAGATGATGTCGTCCTGCCCGCGTTAGTCAACAAGCACGCGCCACTGTTAGAAGGACGAAGAAGCGATCGCTGTTACCGAGCAGACGGACGCACCGTTTCCTTCATGATGCGCCAGAGCGAGCCGCCAATGAGGTGTCCGGCAACATGCGGCGTGATGACGATGCCCTCGCCCGAGCTGGTGAGCGTGAGCTTCTCCGAGTACTTGAGCTGCTTGAACTTTTCGAAGACGGCGTCCACGTCGTCGAGCGAGAAGAGCGCGAAGTCGCTGTCGTTCTTGGTCTTGGCCTGGAAGGCGTCGTAGAGCGCGATCTGGCCCATGCGGTGCACGGGCAGCGTGCCGTAGACGGGCGCGTCCAGCCCGAGCTTGCCCATGGCGTAGGGCAGCGCGCCCATGTGCGCCATGTCGAGGTGCGAGATGAGCACCAGGTCGACGCGGCCCACCACGCGTTGCAGGGGCTTGAGCAGCTCCACGTCGTACTGGTCCGTCCAGCCGCAGTCCAGCAGGATGCATACCTCGTCGATCTCCAGCAGGTACGCGCAGCACGGGTCGCTCGACTGCACGCCGTACAGCGGCGTGAACGTGATCACCGCCATCGTCGCTCGCTTCCCCTCGGTCGGCGGTCGTCCAGATAAACAGTGCGGGAGCTGCTGGAAAATGCGGTCTAATCCCATTTTCAACCAATCAAGACCCTAAGAGAACCCACTCAACACCTCATGATTGGCTGATATTTAACAAGCTCAAGTGGTGGCGATTTTGGACGGCGACGTCGCCGACACCTCGATGGGCCGCGCCGCAACCTGCCGCTCGTACGCGTGCAGCGCCAGCAGCCACGCGAGGGGCAGCGCTAGTATGGGCAATAGGTAGCACAGGTCCTCGTGCGCGAACTCGAGCATGTCAACGGACACACCAAGCGTCACGCAGCCGCCCAGGAGCGCGAGCGCGAGCACCACGGCGACCGCTATCTCGATCAGGTCCGGCCCTTCGAGCGCGCTGTCGTCGCTGTCCACGCCGTCCGCGACGCGCACCAGCTCGATGTTGTAGCGCGCGTTGTCGAAATCCTCCGGCTGGAGCTCCAGGCTCGGCTTGGGGCGGCGCGCCTTGGTCGTCTTCGCCCGGAGATACATTGCTGATCGCTGGCGCGGCGAAGAGTCACACGACCTCTTCCAGGATCTTGTCAACGCGAGATCAGAGCTGGATCCCCATCTCCTGCCAACCCGACAAAAGTCACCAACGCGGCAATGTCAGTCGCTCCCCAACACTAGGACAACAGCACGCTCATCCACCTGGGCGAAGGCCTGGTTGAGCTCCTTCTCCGCCTCCTTCTCGGTCGTGTTGGCGGGAAGAAGCTTGCTCAGTGGCGCCTTCTTCTTGAGCGCAGCGACCTTGGCCGCGTCGCAGGCGTACTTGGCCCCTGCCTTCTTTGGGAACATCGGAGATAGCGACACGTTCGTCTGTGGTCGCTCAAGACTAGTTAGCAGCAGCGAGGCACGAGGCAGCACGATAGCGACACGAACCATGGGCTGAAGAGCGATGCTCGGCACTTGAGGGTCCTCCAGCCTGACGAACACGGAGGCTCCGTCCACGAAGGCAACAGGCGTGCTTTTTGCGCCAGAGGCGATCGTATCAACTAGAGCGCTGAGACTCTGGGCGGAGTCAATGTTTTGGAGGATGTCCTAGGTTCCGCATGCAAACGCGAGGAGCAGCACAGTAGCAATGAAATTGTAAGCACGGGCGTATAAACGAGGAGGGGTCAACGAGGATGAGCCAGCTCTGTTTACCAGCTTGACTTCTCCTTGGAAGAGTGGGAGCTGGACGACACCGATTGTGACCGTGCCGGACTCGCTGAGAACCGGCAAGAACGTCCATCCGTACGGCTGCGAGGCAAAAGTCCCGAACTTGGCGTTGTAAGCGACGCTCCGCACGTCGATGACCAGAGCGACCACGTTGGATGCGCTGGCATAGTCTCGCATTGTCTGTGAAGGCGAATAGCACGAACGAGAAACCATCGTTAAACCCATTATCGGAGAGCGGATCGCGACGGCGATCGTACAATCGGGGTCGGTTGGTGCATCGGCGTACCACGAAGCCGTCCGTGAACTCTGGCGATGTTTGTGCGCTCGTCCAGTTGGATGTGGTTGTGAAGTGCACGTCCTTGACCACTCGCGGTGTCTGGTAGAACGACCCAGGAGGGAAGACGCTGTACAGAACTTTGAAAAGACTCCCAGGTTTGCCTTTCACGTTGTGGAGGCCGTCGATAGCAACCCGGAAGCCGATCGTCGGCTGGTAGGCGAAGCCACGAGCAAGATCAAGGTAGAACTTGGGCTTCGGCTGGCGGTATTTACATCACGTGATGCATCCAAATCAATAACGAAGGGATGACAACGCTCTTGATAGACTTGACACATACCTTCAGCATCTCAATGATGTCTGGAAGCTCAGGAGGAGTGAGCTGCTGGAGATATTCGTCAACCGCCCGTGGCTTTCGTTTGGAGCGCTTCAAACAATCGAGAGGTGGTGACCAAATCGGTTAGTGTCAGGCAACGTAAGATTCAGCACAGCTCAGGTGCGTACCCGAAGGGCGTAGATTTGCTGCTCAATCGGGGAAGGAATGCATGCCATCGAGTCATACACGTTGTCGTCGTAGCGAGGAGCACGACTCACTAGACCCTTTGATTCCCACTGTTCCGGTGGGCAGTTCTTCCTCGTCTGGAGCGTCAGCCCGTCTTGAGTCTGGACATCAGCGGCGTTAAAGCAAGTTCCGCAGACAACGTTCGACACTTGGAGCATTCTGCATGAAAGTAGCGGAAACGGGGCGTACCCGCTTTGCTGGAGTGATTCGTATCAACAGCGTTGCGCAGGGCACGATCGGGAAGCCCTCGAGGGTGACTGCGCTGAACTCTTGATCTGCTGCGCCGAGATTCACGTTCGTTCGCAATGGCAGTTGAAAATCTCCTTCGTTCAAGCGGAATCGCTCGATAGTCGGCTTCAGAGGCTGAGCGCGTGTGTCGGCATCGACGAACGCGGGGAATGTGCAATAGCCAAGAATGACCGGAAGCTTCGAGTAGATGTCGATCGTATCGATGCGGACGACGATCGTCAGCGTCGGGTTGAAGCGCTTCTCCTGGAACTCGACATACTATGACAACAGCAAACAAGCACAAAGGGTGATGAGGTGTCTGCAATATCGTGCTGCACCGCGATTAGCGGCACACAAACCAGATCGAACACCGGGTTGTACACGTCACTGGTGAGCGACGAAAACGAGACTGCATCCGCCGTCTCAACTCGCGTCCGATCCGAGTGTAGCGCCGCCACAGTGGCTTTGGTAATGGATACGTTGTCCGGAAGGCCTCGCGCAGTATCGATGAGGACGTTGAAGCCGTCCCCAGTATGAAAAAGAAGACTCTCACTGGTTCGTTTGCTCCTCTCTGCTGCCTTGTCCACTCGAATCCATGATGCGCTGACTTCAGCATTCTCCGCACAGCCAACCGGTCCGCGATTAGCCTCGGTGGGATTGGCCGGAATCAGGGATTCTACAGAAGACGCAGCAGCTCAAGTTGAGTCGTTCTTGGGGATACACCAGGAGAAATGCGAAGCGAAAGAGTCCTTACTCGACATCTGCTCCAGTTCTGGGCTTCGCGATGGCCCGGCGTGCACTACAGCGTCCGACTTTGCTGGAGCCGTACTAGGATCTCGCGCATTTGCCTGGGACAGAGATGAACGACTCCGCCGATGCACTTCTGGATCGGAGTCGCATGCCTGGGGAAGGCGATACTTGGCTTTTGCATCGACGCAGTTGTCAAACGTAGCACAGATACGGTCAGGATACGGAGGCCGGTCACACAAAAAGAGCGTTACTTCGAAGTTGCTCAGTACCTGCATGAAGCTGGGGATCGATACTCAAGCAGGAATCGTCGTCCGCTTTGTTCCCGAGCACCACTCGCACGCGAATAAACGGGTTTCCGTTCTCTTCGTGAGGATACACGCTGACTGGGGCCTTGGACGGATCCGGCATCGGAGGGTTTCGTAGTGGGAGTTTGAAGAAGCCCGAACACACGACCAACTCGCCCGATATGGTGTCGGCAGTAAATAATTCCATGACAGTCCACCCGGCGCTCATCAGGACTTGTTTACCTGCTCCATTCTTCTCCGAAAATGTGCTCGACGCCTTCGGCGATAAGAACACACGCTAACATTACTCGACAGATGCCCAAACAACAAGGACTTGTTGAAACGATGGCACGCCTACCTCCATCATCACCCTCAGGTCCGGACTGGGGACCAGTTTGGCGATGTGTCGGCTGCTCCGGAAGATGTAGCGCCGACTCGTCGGTCCAATCGTCTCCATATCCTTCGCGGGGACAGCTCGGAACGACGTTCGGAGGATTGTACCCTCGAAAATCGCGTATGTAATCTGATCAAAAAGACTCCCGGTAGTGAGCACAGGTTCGTGAGGCCACGAATTTCAATAAGACCAACTGACCTGCAGGCTGCCTGGAATCAAACGAACACCAACGGCGTCGTCCCAGAACAGCGTCAACCCAGACTCGGGCGAGTAACTGTCTTGAACGAGGTCGTCAGTCTCCGCGCCTGGTAATCCGCTGAGAGCAGATCGGTTGCCGCGAGCGAGAATCCGCTGCAAGCGTAGCTCGACAAGCTCTCGCTTCTGACACGCGAGCCACTCAGCGTGATCTTGTTCCCGCTTCTTCTCGGTCCGTCGACGATTCATCTCCTCCTTCAAGTCTTCCAACTGAGTGATGACGTCATTGGCATGTGCCTCGTGAGTTCCTCATACCGCGTGGAGCGCAACACCAATTGCATACAGCACCTTTTCTTGCTCCTCAAGCAGATCACGCTCGTTTCGGACCTTTGTGATGGCTTCCAAGTGCTGTTTCTGCTCGTTCGACAAAAGGCGCATTAATGTGCGCTAAAATGATCGCCACTTACAGCCAAAAGGAGAAGTACACGGTACCTTCAATGACATCAACACTTGGTCGTCTCCCTGAGAACTTACTTCGTTGCCCTCTCGGGATGTTTCACCTTTCAGTGCGTCCTCACTCGTAAGCTCTGTGACTTTGTGCTGGCTCCACATGCAAAATACACCAGCAACAGAATCGTCGAGCCACTTCGTAACAGAGAGACATCAACCGAAGCACCAGAAAAGTAGCTTTCACTTACTCGGAGCTGGTTGACGCGATTTTGTAGCCGAGCCACCTCGCTCGACGCTGCAGGATTCGCCAGCTTCGCCTTCATAGCCTCGATTTGCCGCTCAAGCTGACGAATAATTTCTTCCTCTCCCTGAACACCTTGGACTGGTACAGGTTGAGGAATATAGACGCTTGATGCATACACAGGGTTGGTGACGCTCTGAAGAGCGTAGGGCGTCGGTTGCGGGGGACAAAATGGAGCCCACGGTACAGAGGTGGTGACAGGGAACGACTGGAGGCCCTGATAAGGCGCTGAACTCCCCAGGAAGGAACCGTAAGGGTTGTATATCCCTAATGGCACCAGCGGCTGTAACAGTGGAGGATATGAATATCCCGGCGTTGGAACGTAGATGCTGGACGGTGGCGCAAACCATGGGGTCGGTTGGAGGGGAGGCTGCATGATTGTTGGTTGTCCTGCAATTGGGTTTTGCACACCTGATGTTGCGTCATGCAACATGCGGTCTCAAAGCCATTCCATCACCAGCAATAACGTAGGCATGTAGGATGTGACGCACCATGAATTGGCTGTGATCCAGCACTCTTCGGTAGCTCGGAGCTTCCCGTCGAATTTTCTCGACTGCTCCTCACGCTTGACGACCGTCCAGTGCGCTTTTGCAATCGGCTAAGCGCTGCAAATACGTGTCGTTATTGCATTGTTAGCTTCATCATCGGCAGACACAAAACAAATCATCAAGCGAAGGCACACCATCAGCTCCGCTCTCATCTGCAACCAGATTGTCTGGTGGGCTTCTAGACGAAATGCGAGTCGAGTGTGGCGAATCCAAGCGATGATATCCGGACGGCGAGCCAGGTATTCTTCGAGCCTCGATTACTGCCGGAAGCTCTTGTAATTCATCGGCTTTACGCCGCGCATCGGCTTTCTGTAGGTCAGCGCGGAGCTTTTCAACTTTTCGTAGTTGCTCGTCGCAGTCAATTTTCTCCACAAGGCTCTGAAGCGAATCTTCTGCCGTTGTACCTGGGCACTCACCAAGCCACAGTATTATTGGGTATTCGATCGGGTTCAGGCCCCCAAGTCTCTATGGAACAGTGAAGCTCATCAGCCGCAGCGTTGTCAAAGCGAGGCTATACGTACCCCCGCCACGCTGTGTCCTCTTCTTGTCGGCAGCCGTTTGATAAGGCTCGGAGCGGGTTGCTTCCCCCTTGAAACGCTCAGGGCCAAGCAGTCTCGACGTCTTTTTGGGAGAAGCTTTGCTACGATAGCTCAGTTCCTGCTTGGGTAGAGGACACTTGTCAGCCCAGCGCTCACTCAGTTCAGCTCTCGACGCACGCGACTTGCCTGTGCTCGCAGGCTCTGGTCCAGCTGCTCGAGCGTCTCCGCTTCTCGCTGCTGCTGGGAACGGAGCTGCTCCCTCTCGCGCTGGACGCTCTCAAGCTGCTTCTGGGCCTCCCGCTCGCGGGCCCACAGCGGCTCCTAGGGCACCACACAGTCCATCAACACGTGTAGCTCGATCCCAGAACGGTTCCTATGAGAGAAAGAGAGTCGCACTGCTCGCAGCTTCTCGATTTCGACCCGCACGCGCTCCTTCTCGGCGCGCAGTCGCAGCTCGCGCTGTTTGGCGCCCCGCAGCTGCTTGAGCAGCGCTTCAACGTCGGCCTCGTCCTGCTCTCCGCCCACAAGCACACAGCCTGTCAACACTTCGTCCGTCGCCACCACATTTACATGCACACAGAGCCAGCTAGCTAAACCAGCTAGTTGCACAGAGGCGTGTAGCAGCGCTTGCCTCGGTCATCGCCGTTCGCCTTGGCGCATCGCCGTCCGAGTGTCGGTTCGGGATCGCTGTATCACTTGAGCTCTTCGGCAAATGCCTATAAATAACCAATCAGGGTATAACAAATCAATATTTCACCAATAATACGTCGATTTTTCACAATACACGACGCCTATTCGCCAGGTATGTACGCATTTCAACCTGTTTTCGACCAATCAACGGCGGTATCTGTGCGCCTGCTTCACCTGCGGCAATCAGCAGCTCTTCTTTGGCTGGGGAACTGCCATGCTGGGAGTGCGGCGAGCGGCAGCGCCGGAGCGTCGGCTGGCGTTCGCGTGTGCGCTCGGGCGCTCGCTGTCCACGCGGCAGGCGGCGCAGATGGAAATGGAGGTGGTGGACCGCCTGCGCGCCATCCCGGACGGGCTCGGCATCGGCGACATCGTCGCCAGCGGCCGCGTCAAGGTACGCACAGGAATCCAACAGTCGAGAATCGGATGCGGTTATCGACGCCTTTCTGTTGTTGTTTGGATACTCAAGGACGTGACCGTCGCGCTCGATGACGGAGCGGTCAGGTGCAAGATCGAGACGCCGTCGCCCGTGCTGACGGAGCTCGCGGAGCAGGTAGGCGGCCTCCTCTATCACTAGAGACCCATCACTACAACAACTGACGCAAGGGTTGACACGGACGCAGTGGCGCGAAGAGGCTAGCGCGAAGATCGGCGACCTGCCATGGGTTAAGGCAATCGACTTCGAGATCTCGTCGCCGCGGCCGCGGAACGCGCGCGCGGGCCGCTTCTCGTCACTGGCCAACGTGTCGGAGATCATCGCCGTCTCGAGCTGCAAGGGCGGCGTCGGCAAGTCGACCGTGTCGGTTAACCTCGCCTTCAGGTTCGTCGTTTCTTGTGCGCAAACACTCATTTATCCAGGTGACCGGCTAGCTAATCACGAGGGCGATTGCTGTGACCTTATCGACCAGTTTGGCCAAGCGAGGTGCGCGTGTCGGGATCTTGGACGCTGACATCTACGGTCCGAGCCTGCCGACGATGATCTCTCCGGAGGATCGCACCATCCGCCCGTCCAAGACGTTTAAGCACTTCGTCGTCCCCGTGGAGTACGAAGGGGTCAAGTGCATGTCATTTGGGTTTGTGAACCAGAAGGCGGCTCCCGGCGCAGGAGGTGCGACCCACTGACATTCACTTTGGCAACAAGAACCAACGCGCTGACTGTGCGTAAATGATGATCCAGGCGTCGGTGCGGCCGTCATGCGCGGCCCAATGGTCTCCAAGCTCATGGACCAGCTCATCCTTGGCACCGAGTGGGGCGAGCTGGACTACCTGGTCGTTGACATGCCGCCGGGCACGGGCGACATTCAGATTTCGCTGTCGCAGCAAATGGCCATCTCGGCGGCTGTGATTGTCACTACTCCCCAGCGTCTCAGGTCAGTGGCTTATTATATCATGGTCATGCAATCGTTTGTCGCTGACGTTGTCGTACCCCCGTCCTACAGTTTCGTCGACGTCGAAAAGGGAATCGTCATGTTCGATGACCTCAAAGTGCGTACAATCTTGAAGCGGGAGCCTCGACGCATGTAGCTTCTTTCCCCATCACTCACCGCGTTGAGTATACCACGCAGGTGAAAACTGCGGCCGTCGTGGAGAACATGTCGTACTTCGACTGCACCCACGGGCATCGCCACTTCCCATTCGGTAAGCAGACGCACTACCGCACCAACTTGGTCTCCACTAGGTACTCATGTGGTTGCTGACGTGGATAACAGGTCAAGGGCACACGCAAGAACTGGTGGACAAGTACAACATGCGAAACGTGTTCAAGCTGCCGATTTCGGAGAAGTTTAGCGCGTCAGGCGACTCTGGGCGGTGAGATCAGCATTTCTCGGACTATTTACTTCACAACTGCTGTGTCTGATGTGTGCTGTCGTGTTGTCGAATGGGGCTCCATCTACAGCCCATTCGTGCTTTCGAACCTCTCTCCCGACGAGGAAAAGACCTACGACGATCTCGCTGTGACAGTGGCAAAAGAGCTGGTGGTGCTGAAGCACCAGGCCCGGACGGCACCGGAGCTGCTGTTTGACAGAGACCGCGGCATTGTTCTACGTCTGTATACGGCTCGTGACGCCAAGGAAGCGGTTCTGCACCCCGCCGATCTCCGGGCACGGTATGCAGCGATTGTACTAACTGCCTACGTTCCCTCGAGTGTGGCCGGCGAACTGACGGTGGTACCCTACCAAATGCTTGCAGGTGCCGATGCGCGCAGTGCATTGACGAGTTCACTGGCGCCCAGGTACGTTCCCCTTTGCGTTCGATGATTGAAGATGAGTTATTGATCTCTCATTTTCAACCTTCAGCTTTTGGACCCCGCCTCGATCCCTGACAACATTCATCCGACTGCGGTTGAGCGCAAGGTACTGTGCTACTGAAGTATTACCATACCTTGCTGCCTTAGGCAGACCAACTAGCAAGGTCATGCCGACTGATCTCTTGTTCGCGACTCGTACAATGGTGCACAGGGGAACTACGCCTTCGCGGTCACGTGGAGCGACGGGCACACGTCGTCGCTGTACACTTACGACCATCTCACGCAGCTCATCTCGGAGTTCGCTTCGACTAGTGCGGAGTAAATGCTGCTACGTTACTTGTCGACACACCCGCCAACTCAGAACCAATGCAGCGTCGAGAGGTTGGACTCCGACTGGCGAGTAGGAGAGCAAGAGCAAGCTACCGGTAAACCGCACAAAGGAACAGCTCACCAATAGAAACACAAGGGTTAGCTGCATCTGTCTTGTCGCGAGATGGCAGCGTCGGTGGCACCAACACCCAGCTCTTCCATCTCTTTCTCATTTCACTGACGACGGGGCAGGAGGGGGAAGAGGAGGTGACTGCTGCAGAAAGCTGGGCACAAACTCTCTGGACGCCGCGTTGAGTCGGGAAGCAGACGATTCCACTGCTGGCGGCTTGAAGCTGGGCGCACGAATTTTCTTCAGACGCTTTCCTGAATCGGAGCCACTGTTCCTAGTGTCATTTGCTGCGCTCTTCTTCTCGGCAGTCACTGACGTGTTCTTTGCTGCCGAGTCACCCTTCTTCGTTGCTTCGGTCTGGGCCTTAGGAGCGGATTCGCCAGGCTCCGATTCACCAGCCTTCACCTTCTGCTGCTTCTTGCCTCCATCGCCGCCAGTTCGGTCAGACTTCGACTGTTGCTTTGGCTTCCCACTCTTGGCTTGCACTTGGCCCTCACCACCCGGATTTGAGTTGTCCTTGTCAGATTTCCGCTTCGGCTTGGCTTTCAACTCCGTGGTCGGTCGCGGCGCTTGGCTGTCCAGCTGTGTGTTGGGCTTTGCATTTTTTTGCGAGGAACGAGAGCCGCCGGTAGTGTTTTCTTGGCTCTGGAGGTCAGGCGCTTGGCTCACGGCAGCGTTTGCTCCGTTCTTCGAGGCCTCAGTTTTCTTGCCAGCCTTCGCTGTTAACTGTCGCTGAGTTAGCTGCTGATGCGCTTCTGATCCATCACCAGCGTTCTCCTTCTTGTTGGTGCTCTTCGGCTGCTTGCTCTCGCTCTTCTTCGTCAACTTATCGATCTCTTTCCCGTCTTGCGAACGGTCGCTTTCGGTCGCTTTCTTCCCCTCATTCCTCTGCTGCTCACCCTTCTTTCTCTGCTTTTTGGCAGGAGCTTTCTGCTTGCCCGCGTCTACGCCCCGCTCTACTTTCGCCTTCGACTTGCCCTTCAGGCCTTCCGCCTCCTTGGGCACCACAAACTCAGTGAACGTCGGCGGCGGGTCCGCCTTGTCAGCCGCTGCGATGCGTTTCTTCTCCTTCAGCTCCTGCCTCACATAATAACCAGCGGCGCGTCAGTTCTGCAGTGCCACATGCAACTGCACCTTGCGAGTGCTGTCATAAAGCCGCTGCACCTTGTTGGCCTTCCAGGACGAGTACAGCTCGTCCACGCGGCCGCCGACCACCGCGCAGTTGGCGCCCGAGACCATCAGCTTACCATTGCGCACGGGGCAGTCGGTCAGCCGCAGCTTGGTGCCCGGTGCCAGCGCCACACTGCCGCACCGCATTAGTCGCTCGGCTCTCTGCCTGCCTGGATCTGCTGCACACTCACCTGAGCTGCGGCACGGGCGCCACCTCGATGGCCGTAACCTTGAGCGCGCCGTCCGTCAGGTGCAGCTGCAGCACCTGAGGGTGGAGCCCGAGCGTGGCCTGGTGAGCCGCCGGCTGCGCGATGTTGAGCGCCGACACGAGCTGCAGCACGTGGCTGCCCTCGAGCGCCGTCGCCGCGTGGAAGTCGCTGCGCAGGAACGGCTCACCCGTCTTTCGCAGGTCACTGTCGAGCGCCGCGCGGTACAGCGCGTCTGCGTCCGCCCCCCTCTGCTCCTGTGCCGCCACGAACGCCGCCGATACGTGCACGCCGCGCGCCAGCAGCCCGTCCGCCATGGTCGTCGTAGTGGCCGATCCGCCTGTTCTGGTGGTGATCCTTTCGAAAAGTGAGCGGGTCCAGAGGCGCGAGTCAATATCAAGTTAAGTTTTGACAACCAACACGTTAGATAGAAACACTACTTTATTGAAAATATATCATGTTCTGAGAATATCAGATCATAGAGTTCTTGAGATGACGACGTCTCATGTCAAATATCTCCTGCCTGTTGAATCCGCGGTGCCCAACACGCAGTAATTCTACGATTGCTGCTGAATGTGCTGCGCTATTACAACACCCCCGAGCAGCTCATCGGCTTCAATCGACTCGTGGTGGCTGGTAACACGCCACGTACCCGTTCGACGCTGCGTCCTGCGTCAATACGGCGCGATGCTCCGGCTGAGGCTCTCGGCGCGCTCGCGATGCGACTGGGCGACCTTGGAGAACTTGCCGCCCTCGTATTTGTACATGAGCGGCACGCCTGTGGGTTTGGCATCCCATTCCAATCGACAGTTAGACCATCTCCCTTCACCCACTCGCTAGAACACGACGCAACGCACCGGTGGGAGCGAGGAGCAGACACCGCTCGGGCGCTGTCTTCTCGAGCTTCATCTGCGCGTTGAACTCGTCCGCGTCCATGCCGTCAAGGTGCTTGATGAGCGTGCGGATGACGAAGCCGTGCGACGACACAAGCACGTTGCGGCCCGCGGCCAGATGCGGCAGGATGAACGAGTTGAAGAACGGGATCGTGCGCTCGTGGATGTCGGCGCAGCTCTCGCCATTGACGCCCGGAAACTTGGTGTGGAAGTCGTTGCGGATCTTGCGGATGTGCTCCTTGTCGAACAGCACAGTATGCTTGGAACTCGGCACGCCCTGTTCTCATCATCACCTTCGGTCAGTCGCGGGGT
Organism: Phytopythium sindhum; assembly: GCA_023334395.1. NCBI lineage: Eukaryota > Oomycota > Peronosporomycetes > Pythiales > Pythiaceae > Phytopythium > Phytopythium sindhum. Next base: position 6,318 of record JAASGW010000354.1, on the reverse strand, counting down.
TGATGCGCGGGCGAAGAGAACGCCTCCCACAGCACCTGCAGGTCGCCAAAGTTGCGCTCGTTAAGCGCCGGAGAGATGTACACCGGGATGATCTACAGTCATCAACAGCAGCCACAGGTCAGCCCTCCCTCCCTTGCATCCTTCAAGTAAATGGACGAGTGCGACGCACAAACTCGTAGGGGTTCTCGTCGTTGACGCCGTCGAACGTGGGTGGCTCGAGCGGCGAGCGGTGCTCCACGACCGGCGTCTTCTTGCTGGCGTGCACGCTCAGCGCGAGCGACATGGTGGTGCGCGCGCGATCCATCTGCGAGCAGAAGACCACGTCCACGGGCGTGAACTCGAGCCGCTTGCCGGCCTCGAAGGCCTCCTGGATGCCCACGTCGCTGAGCGGGATGTCGATGGAACCGGCGTAGCGCCACTCGTCCGTCGGGCGGTCGGGCTTGCGGTTCCACACGCTCTGGCCGTGGCGCAACAGGATGAGCATGCCGAAGCTGGTGCGTGGGTGCGCCACGCCGCGCACGAGCTCGCGGCTGCTGGGTGCCAGCGCGGCCCAGCGCGGGTCGCACTGCCCGTCTCGCGGGTCCCAGTGCTCCACGTGCGCGCGCGGCAGCTGGTACTTGCGCTCCGCGTCGCGCACCGAGTTGCAGCACTCGCCGTCAGCGCAGCCGCAGTCCTTGAGTCGCAGCCGCCGCTGGTGCCGCCGGCGCTCGGCCGCCACGCCCAGCGCCGCCGCCAGCAGCGCCCACACGGCCGCGCGGAAGAGCGCGGTACCCCTCATCCCCGTCGCGTCCGTCGGTCGGTCGATCCCCTAGCTCGCTCCGGTCCACTCCCTCCGCTCAGATTCCCCAACCACTTGGACTTGGGCTTGGGGTGGAGGATGTGGAGCTTGCGTTTCTGCTTGTTGGTAGTGAGGCGGAGTGTTGGCTGTCTGGGATCAGATTGCGCATATTCATTTGAATGAATTTCGCAAATCGAAAATGTTGACGCGACACCAACAGGCGCAAAGTATGCTGAATTCCGCCTATTTGAAGTTGAATTTCGGCAATTCGCTAAACTAAAATACGGGCGGAGTGAACCCAGGTGGACCTGTGACGCCCACGACATCGCCCGTACCACCATAACTTATTCGAGTACAATGAGATTTAAACGGCTTCAAATCGCGAAAGGGTACTGCAATCAGTTACACAACTTCAACTCAGACGCCAAATGTAGTGACCACATAACCACAGGTTTAAACAGACCAAAAAGGAGGATACGGGTCATTTCCAACAACAAAAAACGAAATGACCTCGTCTTCCGCTCCACTCGTCACTATCGCTGCTGACCGCAATTCCTTCACGGGCTGAATGGGAGCGACAGCGGCGGGGCGTTGAAGTACAGGTTGGTCGGACTCGCGAAGCCGTTCAGGCTCGCCTCCACCACCCGCACGACGTTCGTGGATCCGGACACGGCGTCGCGCATGCCGTGGACCAGTACGATCAGGTCTCCGTGCGCGATCCAACCCTTCTCCTGCGCGTACGTGATCGCGCGAACTGTGAGACTCTCAACGCCGATCATAGACTCAACCCGCAGCACCGACACGCCCCTAGCACCGCATTCACGCCAGTCAGTTTGCATTCCACCACACAGACAGCACGATGCACGCATTCATCACATGACCTCACCGTGAAACACCAGATAATTGACGTGCTGTCGTACCAGACGCGGTTATCGCTAGGATCCGCGCCTCGGGGCGGAACTTGGCTAGCATCTTCGCGCTTGCCCCAGTGTCCGTGAACGAGACAATCAATCTTGCCTTGATGTCGAGCGAGATCCCGGTGGCAGAGCTCGCGATCGCCTCGCACATGCCAATCGGGCGCTGTACTCGCGCACGCAATACGCGATACAGCTCTGGGTAGTCCAACGCGCTCTCGGCCTCGAGACAGATCCGCGCCATGGTCTCGACTGCTTGTCGCGGATACTTGCCCTTGGCAGTCTCTGCGGACAGCATCATGGCGTCCGTTCCATCCAACACGGCGTTCGCCACGTCTGTGCACTCTGCGTTGGACGGGAACTGGTTCTTCGTCATCGACTGGAGCATTTGTGTCGACGTTACCACCGGCTTCCCTGCAGAGTTGGCTTTGTGAATGATCATTTTCTGCGCGACGAATACTTGTTCCGGCGACAGCTCCATGCCGAGATCGCCTCGACTTACGTGCACGCCGTCGGCCACTGCGATGATCTCATCGATGTTCCGCAGCGCTTCAAGACTCTCGATTTTCGCATGGACGCGGATTCGCTTGCCAGCTTCACCCAAGCACTCACGGATTGCGCGGACGTTCGCGGCTGTGCGGACAAATGATCCCGACACAATGTCCACCGCCTGTGGAATCGCGAAGTTGATGAGGTCGTTTTTATCCTTCTCTGTGATACCCGCGATCTTGATTGCCGCTCCTGAGATTCCACACCGAGCACATTTCAGACGCACAACGTCAGTCTTCAGGATCCTCACGCCTCAAGCAAGTACATGGAGCCGTGCTCCACGAACCTGGGAGATTCATGTTCTTCTTTTCCTCGAGGATGTGGTCGTTGTGAACCCTGACGAGAATGGATTCCTCGCGACACTCCAGCACCGTCATCACCAAGCTGCCGTCATCGCACAGGATGCGGGAGCCCACTGAGACAGAGGTCGGGAGATGTTCATAGGTACACGCGATGCGAGAGCTGTCGCCCTCGACGGAGTAGTCAGTCGTGATCTCCAGCTCCTGATCCGCCTGAGAGCCATGCAATAGAGGAGATTAGCGCTACCAGTGGCATGCTCAAGGATATCAAGACGACTCCTAACCTTTAGATGAACGGGCTTATGGCCGCGTAGAAAGCCCGAGCGGATTTCGGGGCCCTTCGTATCGAGTAGAACAGCGCAGTGGCATCCCGGACGTGCTCGAACGGCCTCTCGAAGATTTGACAGGCTTCGAAGGTGCAGTTCGTGGTCTCCGTGCGAGAAATTCAGTCGAGCCACGTTCATTCCGGCGTCCAACAATTGGCCTGCCAAGGAGTCGACGGCAATACATTGCAAGGATGGTCAGCGCACTAAGGCGTGCAGTAGGGAGAAACGCCGGCACAAAAGTTGCAAGAAACGCACCAAGCATCTCAACGGAGCTGCACGCCGGACCGATCGCGCAGACGATCTTGGTCTTGCGCGTCCTCTTTTCCGGCAGCGGGTCTAGGATCTGTTCTAGCTTGATGCCCACGTGGAAGTTCTAGCCCACCACAACGCACAAGCGAGGTAAGAAGAAACACTTTGGCCAGCCACCAGCAAGCGCATCGTCCTACCGCAGGCGTATGTGCGGTAGACAGCGGCCCGGGTCGCAGCTCCAGCTCGTCGAACTCCTGCGACACGGAGCGCAGGCGGTGCCAGGAGCCAAGGCGCACGGGCGGAAACGACGCCAAGCGATGTGGCGCGTCCAGCTTGGCGTCTTCGCGCGCGCGCCGCATCGGCAGCTTGGCGCCTCGGCGGTCGCTCATCGCGCGCGACAGTCGGCCGTGCAGCAGCCAGCTAGCGCGGCGCTAAGCGGTCGCCGGCGTTTCCTTCTCCACCGCTGTCGACGCCTGGGGCAGCGGTCCTTCCTTCTTCTTCCGGTGCCGCACTTTCTGGGCGATAAGAAATCGCACTTTGACTGTCGGGAATGAATGCCTTTCGAAAAAACCGGCCCTGTCAAATCTGATGGATGTGCTTCAACCCTCCCGTAGGCGATAGTTGCATCGGGTTTGGCGGGGACTGAGACAACCCGGCAAACCAGATGGGACCACCTCTCATACCAGATGTTGCTCACTCCGGCGTGCTTTATTCGTTTGCACAGATGGGTTTCCTGGCGGGTTCAACCCGTTTAGAGGCTCTTGATCGGGTTTCGACCCGCCAGCCCGCCTGGCAGGCGTAACCTACCGACAGGCGTCGCGTCCTCGAGCATTGGCATCATTGGAACGCAACGAGTCACGAGGCGAGCGCGATGACCAAGCACGGGAGCGGGGACTTCGCGGCGGGAACGACCGCCAGGGCCGCAGGCGAGTCACCGGCCGGTGGCGGGCGCGAGTCGCTGGATGACGATCGCGAGCAGCAGCAGCAGCACGCGGGAAAGCAAGTGCCGCCGTCGCTGCTCAAGGCGCTGCTCTCCAAGAGCCGCGAGGGGCGGCAATCGCCACGGCAGGACACGCTCGTGCACGACGGCAACAACGCATCTATCGTATTGGATGAGGAGATACAGAGGGAGACGCCGTGGACGCCCAAGTCGCTCGGCCGAGCCAAGACGGCTATCATCTACAAGGTGTGTGGGTCCGCGCATAGTCTGCGAAAGGTCGCGGACGCATGAACCAATGCGATGGTGACGTTCTCAATGCGATTGTCATTTATGCGCATTCGTGTACTATCGTACAGCACACGCTGAACGACAAACTGCTAGTGCTGGAGCGCGGCATGTTTTTCTTCTCCGGGTGGGTCACCTATTTTGTCTCGCTGCAGGACGAGCACATGCTGCTGTTTAAGAGTCGGGAGCGCTGGGAGCAGGGCCTCACGCCCGACAAAGTGGGTGCCTACGCATGTTCAACTGCAGCACTGCTAGTCGCGGTATCTGACTGAAAGCTGGCCTATTCCGCGCCCACCCTATGTCAATAGGTGATCCCGCTGCATCACATGATGCTCTTGGGCGATATGAAGGTCGACGTGACCGACGGGGCCATGTCATCCGAGACTGGCGAGTCGACCTGCCGCTTGTTCCACCGGAGGGTGCTTGAAACGAATGAACTGCATGAGGTGCGTATCTGGCGAAGCCCACACCGTGATCGGGCACTCACTGATCGTTCATTTGTCGTGATGGTGCACAATCAACCAGTGGGTGAACGCCGACGTCTCCCAGTCCCAACCCCTTGAAGCCAGCACTACCAGCCTGAGCACCGATAGCCTCCACGCGAATGCTCACTGCGTTCTTGAGTTTGGATCGTACAACCAGAACACATTTGAGCTGTGGACCAAGGCGATCCGCCACATGCTCAAGCTTAAGCGCGATCAGCACGCACAGAGTGGACGCGCTCACGCTTACAAATCGCGTCATGACGGTGCGAGCGGCGAGCTGGACAACAACCAAGCTCTATCAGAAGGCTCGACGCAGACAGGATGGGTGTCTCCTGGCCACGACTCGAAGCTCACGCTGCACCAGAGCGAGATATGGTGCCACCGAGTGATCTCGGGCGAGAAGGAGAAGGCCGAGTCGGAGTTGCGGCGCATCGTCGCGATGGAGAAGCTTGTCGCTCAGGTCACGTCTCCTCGAATGGCGCTTCTTGTCTACGAGAAGGTGAGCCGAGTGCACGAACTGTTTGTTGCCAATAGCCGTCGTGAAATGGAGAGCCTCGACGGACGCGAGCAGCCCATCCGTGCCGAGATCCTCAACTTCTTCGCCGACCATCTCAAGCGCAAGTACTCGGTCTTCCTGATCCTCGCGCTGGCGTACGGGGTTGACGAAGAGCAGATCCGTGAGGCGCATGAAAACATGTGTCGTGAGAACTCCGCCGAGAAGGCCGGCGTTGGCGGTGGAATCGGCGAGGAAGAGCGTTCTGTTGCCGCGTACGGGTTCGACGACCCCGAGAGCCTGGACCTGTACGAGAAGTATCGCGATGCGGCCGTCAACTACCACAAGATGAACTACGGCGATCCGTCGGCTGCCGAAGAGGAAGACGCCATCATGCACTTGCCAGTGATGTTGCAAGTGGCGGTCGTCCGACAGGACGAGGAAGAGACGCAGGCCATGTTGTCGATTCTGGACACAGTGAAGGTGCGCCTCGTGGAGCATTGCTCGGCGCAGGAGAACAACTCGTAGCGGTGGCGAGTCCCAAAGAGACACACGCGCGGGGGCTACACCTGCAACATCGATATAAGCGTCCGTAATTGTACAATGAATTAGTAACCAAGCTGCAACAACTCGTTTGCTTGGCCTCGCCAGAAGTCGGCGTTGCGGATAGCCTTCACACATTAGCTGGACGCACAATATGTGCAGTCACGAATCTCCATTCCAACATTCAGTAGCAACACTGTCTTTTGCTGTGAAACGGAGTCAGGTTGTATGCCGCCACCCTCGGAGCCAACGTTGTCGTTGCCGCCGCCATCTTCTAACACCCGCCATCGCATCACGTACAGTGGAGTTAGTCTTTACGGATGCGTCGACCTGGACGTTCAAGGATCCCTTTTTAGTGCTGGCGTTTGTCATGGAGGACGACAAGCTTATTCGGCGCACTGTTTGACGTGGAACGGCGGCGAGAGGGGGGGGGGGGGGGGGGGGGGGGGGGGGGGGG
>JAASGW010000353.1:0-31530 GCA_023334395.1 Phytopythium sindhum | reverse complement strand
TTCCCGTACTTCATGGACGACGCTGAGGTCGACTACATTCTGGACGCGGTCCACTTTGTCGCCTCGCAAGGGTGGAAGTTCTTGCCGCTGTACATATTCGACTGCAAGACGGGCGTGTGGTGTCACCGAAAGCGAGCGGCGGCGGGTGGGCAGCGGCCACAGCGCTTGACAACATTCCAATTGGGCGACCGCTCTGAGTCTACAGTGCATCCAACGTTGGCACTGAGTCCGTCCGAGGTCCAGGCCCACCGGAAGCAGAACATGACTCAGGCGCGTGTGTTGGCCAGGCACTACGTGTCGCTCCCCATCACCGAGTTCTGCACCGAGTCGCTCGAGCTGACGCACGAAGGGCTGAGGTGGTTCGTCTACCCGAGCGAAGTGGTGGCGGCGCTGAAGAGGCAGCAGATCCTAGCGACGAGCGACAAGATCGCCGGCCCTTGTCAGCCACAGCGGTACCAGCAAGGCGTCTTGCGCAACCAGTGGGAAGAAAAGGAGGACGTGAAGCAGCGCACGAGGATCAAGGCCGCCGTGCGACGTGCCGTCGACGCCTGCTTCCCCCACAAGCCACGCGACAGTGCGGGGCGTCCAGAGCACTCAGACGCGCTGCCGTGTTGCTCATAGACTTGATGATGCAGGTTATAATCCAATACATTGTCACTAGACTGTTCTCATTCGGCTTCAACATGAAGCCACAGCATAAAGTTATCGCCACGTTCGACAAGATCCGCCACATGCTTTCGTCTCGTTCCAGCAATACAGAGGCGACGGAAAAACAGTTCGACGGCAGCAGATGCCACGCCGGAAGCGACACAGAGTGGAGTCTAAGTGGGCGAACCCATGACTGTTAACAGTCATTTGCCAGCAAGGCGGCGAACTCCCAGCGAGCAGCTGGACGCGCCATCGGAATGTTCTCGTACTCGTCCAACAAAAGGCGATCGTTGTTATGGAACAATAGAAAAAAAAAATAATCCACCGGAACGAGTTTCGGGTGGACCTTGAATTGCTCGCCCCGCGCGAACGCATAAATCAGCGCGAACCAACCTTCTTCGGCTCCAGCTGGCGGCTCGCCTACCTGAACGGTAAAAGACGAGCGAGAGTAGAGCGCCTGCTCAACACCGGATGGCGTTAATCACTTCGATACCTGTGCTTCCATTGGCTAAAGTCTCCTCAAGTTGTAGCGGACCAGAGTTCCCGCTCAACAGCCGGCGTGCGGACAGCGTACCGCGCGCCACACGCGCCAATCATATGGCTGGACTCTAATCCGGTGGGCCAGCGGGTGTCAGCGCGAGTTCTTCCAGAATTAACCCGTTAGTCATTCCTCCCCGGCGGATGGATCACCTTGCCTCTCCATGACCAGCGTGACCTCCGTAACCACCTCTGCTGCTGACCAAGACGGTCTCTGCTCGCCTCCTGCCGCTTGCTTGTCTTCTCTCGAGCGACCGATCGGTGATCAGTCACTCCCTCATTCCCGAATTCCCCGCCTCTGCGTCGCATCCACTACTCCAATTCGTCCATCGGCTGCTTCGACAATGGTCTCTACGTCTTCTTTTCTCACTGCCGCTGTTATTGGCTGGTTAGTGGCCTGCGCGTCGGTGGCGGACGCGCACTCGTGGCTCGTGAAGCCCGTATCGCGTGAGACTGGGCCGCGGACGACCGACGGCACGATCGGGTGCCCCAACTCGACGCCCAAGACGCCGACGTCGTTTTCGCCGGGCGAGACGATCGACGTGCGCTACTGGCGCAACAACCACCTCGGCGGGTTCATCCGATGGGCTATCTCGCCTGTGGGCAGTGAGACGGTGGAGGACTTTGACAATAACGTGTTCTACTACACGTGCCGCGAGTCGGGCCCTGACTGCGTACCCAACAACGGTGGAGACAACATTTACGCCGGTGACAACAGCGGTGACAACACCATCAGCTGCGGAGACACCATCACGCTGCCCGACTGGCTGGAAGCCGGAGACTATGTGCTGCAGTGGATCTGGTTCGGCGTCGGATCGAGCTACGGCAATATTGGCTGGGCTGAGCCGCAATTCATCTCATGCGCCGACATCACACTCAAGGACGCCGGGTCATCTTCGGCTGCGCCGTCATGCCCGACTTTCGTGGGCGGCGACCGCGTGACCAACATGGAGGGCAAGGGCGACGACGTCTGCTGGTACTACTATGCGAACGACATCGTGGCCGAGCAGTACAAGGGCAGCAACGACAAATCGGCGTACGAGCCGCTTTACATGTTCGGCAAGCCCGCCGACGTCGAGTCGTGCAGCGGCGGAAGCGCGTCGACGGGCAACTCGACCTTGACTGAGGCTCCGGAAACCGAGAGCCCGACGGAGACACCCTCAACCTCGACCGCCACCTCGACCGACAGTGAGTCCAGCGTCGGAGGCGAGAGCTCTGAATCGGAGGAACCAGCAACTGAGACGCCCGAGACGGAGGCACCCGAGACGGAGGCGCCTGCAGCCGGGTGCAAGGTTCGCCGGGCCCGCAAGTGAACTGCTGTGAGGTGAGGGATGAGAGAGCGGGGTGCGTCTGTAAAGTGCTAGAGTGCGTTTGGTTTTTGTAGTGAAGTCGATCCGCCCATCGTAATTTGAACGTATTGGAGTTGCGTTTGAAGTCCAATCCATCGCGTGCGTGGTGGCCATCATCAAAACATCTCAACACCTTCCAGCACAACTGTCGTGCAATACACGATGACAACTCTAGAGCGTTATACCACCCCAAGGCGCCTGCTCTTTCCGCCGAGCGCGCGATCACGAATTTGCTGTGGGAGGCGCAACCTCTTTGCTGTCGTGGGCGTCAGGCAGTCCATCCACTCGGCACCCGGCGTCCACCAACCGTGGGTAGGCCCAGCGCACCAGCCGCTCCGCGCTCACAACGGTTGTGTTTACATGATTGTGAATTCAGTTGAGCTCGAGGCAACATCAACCGTCAGCAGCATTGGCCTCCCGTCGAAGCTATACAATTGCTCGCTTGCTCCCACCAATCGCGGTGAAGGCGGCGGCAATCAACACCTCCATTGGCAAGCCTTGGTGTTCTCACTGCACCCGCATCGCGAACTTGATTCCTTTGCCCCACGCGCTGGAGCCACAAGCTGCGGCACCAGCCTGGAAGTCATCTGGTGCCGCCCACTTCAGTATCCTACTGTACACAGTGCGGATTTCACACTTCCGTTCCGTGAACAGAGGCTTGAAGCCAGCAAGCGTCCGACCCAGCTGTTCGCCACGCTGCACCCACCATAAAGCATACCCTACGGTGCTACATATTTTAATCCCACATGAAATAGGAGTATCATTTCACGAGCAAAATCTATCATACAGCATGATCCTGCCTACCGTCTTCTCATTAAACGCGGCAGGTGGTTCGCGGGAACGCGCGCATCTCCCTCTGTTCCGCATCGATTCAAGCAAGACGGGCAAACAGTAAACGCGCAGAGCCACATGCGCACTCGGCACTAATATCACTGGGCATTCGACCCATCAGCGGTGGCGGCGGCGCTTCCTCTCTTCTCTTCATACTGGCGGCGCCCGCTGCCCTCGCGCTCTACTCTCTACTATTAGACGCCTCGGAGTGCAGCACCTCTCTGTGCAAGCGCTTTCTTTCGCGCTGGACACTGGCGCAGCGGCTGACGGGCACAGTGCGCGACTCGACCGGACGCGGACGAACGCGCTGCCTCTGCGGGTGCGATGAGGGCGGTGCGCCTAGCAGCGACTGTGTTCATGGTGGCGACGGCGGCGATTCTTGTGGATGCGCAGGCGTGGCTCGTGACCCCTGCGCCGCGTGTTGAAGGCGCTCACGCGACCGACAGCAGCGTCGGTTGCCCCACGACCACAGCGAGCGCGAGCACCAGCGTGTTTGCGGCCGGGGACGTGATCGACGTGCGGTATCGGACCAACAACTCGACGGGAGGGTTCATCAGGTGGGCGATCGTGGCGCAGGGCGGCTCCGAGACGGCCGACAACTTCGACGCCGCCGTGTTCTACTACACGTGCATCCAGTCTGGGCCAGAGTGCATCGTCAGGACCGATAGCAACGAAGATGGCGACTCAGATAGCGAGGACTCGGGCTCCATCGGCAGCGAGGACGATGACGATTCCGTTGGATTCTACGACAACGAAGGGGACGACTCTGACAGGAGCGACTACAGCGATGAAAGCAGCAGCGACGAAGGGGAAGATGCTGATAGCTACCTGAGTTGCGGCGACACCATCACGCTGCCTTCGTGGCTTGAACAGGGCGACTATGTGCTCCAGTGGACGCTGTTTGGGGTGCCATCGACGGATGAAGATGGAACGTCAGCGACGGTGGCAGAGCCCCAGTACGTCTCCTGCGCGGATATCACGCTCACGTCCCCGGCAAGCGCGTCGGGCGTGACCGAGTGCATCACGTTTGCTGGCGGCGACCGCTTCACGCAGCAGCAAAACCTGACGGACGACCGGTGCTTCCTGTACAACAGAATGGCCACAACGGCAGAGCAGGCGATCGATGACGAGTTCAATGTGTACAACGTGTTTGGCAAGCCCACCGGTGTCGCCACGTGCGGCGACTCCGATGCTTCCGCGACGTCTGCGCCGACCGCTGCGACCGACAACTCGGCAGTTGCAGGTGAAGAAGATGATGAGGACACGATCAACCCAGGGACGGTCATCCCACCGACAGACAGCAGCAGCGATGCCAGTGATTCATCGGCAGACAACGGTGTTAATGCTGGAGACAACGACTCTATCTCGCCAGAGACGTCGACACCGTCTGCCGACAGCTCTGCCAATGCTGGAGATGACTCGAACGTTACTCCGGGAACGGTGATACCTGCAGCAGGTAGCAGCGGAGCATCGGCTGCTGGCGATATTGGTGGCAGCACCTCAGCGGACGCACCTCCTGCGTCAAGCACAGTTGGAGATGATGCTGATGATTCTGTCGTCACGATTACTTCAATACCCACCGACGCTAGCGCTTCCGAGCAAGGCGGTGACAACGGGTCAGGCGAGCCCACACCCAGTGAGAATAGCTCTGACATTGCTGACACCAGTGCAAGCTCTCCAGGAACTGTTCAACCCGCTCCTGGTACTTCCAGCAGCAGCGACGCCACTGGTAACGATGGCGATGCAGGCGATTCAAGCAGCGAGTCTAGCTCCGCTGTGTCAAGCACTGTTGGCGATGGCCAGGACAATTCCGACGACGACTCGCCGGCCTCAGCGGATGACAATTCTCCGTCGGCCGGCATCAATGGCGGTGCAAGCGGATCAAACGTGGATGACCCGGAAGATGACAACTCGTCGGGTGACGATGGAGATAGCGGCGTCTCACCGGCCGCTTCTGTGGGCGACGACACCAGCGAGAGCTCCAGTGACGCACACGCAGGTTCTGGGTCGTTGACCGGGGGCAATGGATCAAGCGGTGGCGTCCCAGAAGTTGGGCAGGACTCGTCCGATACAGCGAGCGAGGCGTCGTCAGAGCACACAGAGGACGATCAAAAGGACCCGGAGGATCCGGAAGATCAGGAAGACCAGGAGGACCAAGAAGACTCGGAAGATCAAGATGACGAAGCCGACGAAGAAAACAATGAAGGCGAAGACGGCGATAGCGACTCGACACCCGTTCCCCCGGGAACGGTAGCACCGGGAGGTCGTTGCCGAGCCAAGACGTCTCGTCGAACGCGACGCTAGTGCGTCGTGTGAGCTCAACGTTGTGGCGTAAAGTATCCGTAATGCTGTGGTATGAATAAATGTCCCGCTATTTATCAAGTCTTCAATCGACAGCTACTACCAGCAGACTCCGCCGAGATGCTTGGTCACGCGATTCAGCAACACAATTTAAAAAAAAAAATGCAAGCATCGCGTAAAACTTCGACGCCGTATTCAAGACGCTGTTGCCGTGCGCCGCGATAAAGGCGCTTGGCCGCAATCAAGTGGTGCGGCTGCGATGCGCCTCATGCGCCCGACGACCTGCGTCATTCAACAACTGTGTCGCCATGTCGACTTCACCATCCTGTCGCTTCGTGCGCCCCGACCAAAGAGGATCGCGCCAGCGCTCGGAGCAATGCTTGATGGGCGTGTGGAGGTGCCTCAGACTGTGCTCCTTGCAGTAAAAGCTGTGTTCGGCACACCAAGTGGTGACGCTGACTGGCATATGTACGCAACAGCCGGATTCACAAAACGGCACGTACGACTGGATGGACGGTGCTGTACTATCGCTGCGACTGGCTACTTGACGATCATGCAATAACCAAGACAAACAGAATGTTTGCCACCAGTCGTCTGTTGTGTGGGCACATTGACTAGCGCGCCTCTCGGTGTTCCACGGCTTCTGATTGGCTGGATCCGCGTAGCGTTCCTCTGGCGGAACCAGGCGGAAAATCAGTTGGTGCGCCCATCACTTGAGATTGTCGACTAATTTAATTCGAATTGTTGCTAAAATCTACTAACTTTGAGCTGGTCGAAATTAATTTGCTGCAAATGCATCGAGTAAAGTATCTTAGTTTGCGCATTATATTTGTGAGAGTGTTTGACCACGGCCTTGAGACCACACGACTGCTGTGCCACTCCACTTCGCCATGTACTCGGGCAGAAGAGCAGCGGCATCGCCTCTGCGCTTCAGGACGTCTCCCTTCGGATCGACCGGGCTCCAGCCCCTCATTCCCCAATTAGCCCTGATCAGCTCGCATATCCTCATCCACCATGGTCAAGACAGTCTCTTCTCTCTCGGTCTCTTCGCTCGCGCTGCTGGCGGCCGCCGTGTCCGGCGCGGTGGTTCCCGACGGCACGTGGCCCACGAGCCAGGGTAACGTCAGCTACTCGGAGGTCTACGTCATTGCGGCCGGCGAGACCTTCGACGGCGGCATGAAGACGTACGAGCGCTCGGATATCACGTGCGACGGCCAGACCGAGAGTGGCACGTCCACCGCAGTGTTCTCGCTGGAGGCCGGCGCCACGCTCAAGAACGTCATCATTGGTACCAACCAGATGGAGGGAGTACACTGCGATGACCACGACTGCACCATCGAGAATGTGTGGTGGGACGACGTGTGCGAGGACGCGCTCAGCATCAAGGGTGGCTCTGCCGACAGTGTGTCGACTGTCACGGGAGGCGGCGCCCGCTACGCCGACGACAAGGTGGTGCAGCATAACGGCTACGGCAAGGTCGTCATTGACGGCTTCTACGTCGAGAACTTCGGCAAGCTGTACCGCTCGTGCGGGACGTGTGGCGACAAGCAGCGCTTCGTGTCGGTCTCGAACGTGTACGCCGTGAACCCGAGCGTAAGCATCGTGACCGTGAACGAGAACTACGGCGATGAGGCCATCCTCAAGAACATTTACATCAGCGCCTCCGACGATGACTATGCCATCTGCGGCTGGTCCGAGGGCACTGACGGTGACGAGCCGACGTCGCTCGGCGACGGCATCAAGGACCCGCTGTGCCAGTACTCGGACAGCGACATCCACATCAACGAGGCCGTTCCGTCTAGCAGTAGCTCCGGCAGCGCAACGACGACGGCCACAACATCGTCGAGCTCGACTGGCAGCGCTGGTGTTGGCTCAGCTGAGACGACGACGAGCACCAGCGACGACAGTGATGTGATCGCGTACACGACCACCCCGTCCACGAGCACCGAGTCGTCGGCTTCTGCAACTGAGGAGGAGAGCTCTGTCAGTAGTGAGGACGCCGCCGTCACCTCCGCGGCGGCCAGTTCAACCGGAAATGACGCGGCAACCTCGACGGAAGCGAGTTCGACTGAGGAAGCCACCTCGAGCTACACCGAGGACGCCTCGACTTCCAGCTACACCGAGGACGCCTCCACCTCGAGCTACACTGAGGATGTGTCGTCCACTTCGTCGACTTCGAGCTACTCGGAAGAGACTACATCACCGACCTCTACCGAGGAGATCGCGTCTTCGAGCTCGACCTCGGAGACCGAAGCTCCCTCTTCAAGCGCCAGTACCACGGAGGACGACGCAGAGATGGCGTCCAGCACTGCAGCCGAGGCCGACGACACGACGGCCACGGCTACGTCGACGGCTTCCTCTGCGTCCGCCGAGACCGCGACGACGACGTCCAAGTGCAGCGTGCGCCGCCACCGCCAGTAAGCGCCTCATCTTGCTGTTGTGTTAGTTGTGAACCTCTTATCGGTTGCCAGACAACTGACCGGAGCCGCCGGACTCGATTGACGAGACCGAGTTGTGGTAGTCGTCCCCGATGGTTGTCAAACTGTGTATGTGAGTCAAGATAAATGACAAAACAGGAGTCTATCTAAGACTTATAGACAAAGCGGGCACTTTAGTGGCAAAGCGGGAGTACAAGCAGAAGTATACGCTTGGCCTTGTGCGAGGGCAAGCGGAGCGAGCGCGAGCCTCACTTAATGCATATACCAACTCCAACGTCCGCCGATTAGGCGGGACTGTTCAAGCGAGCGAGCAAAACGAGCGCTGCAGCCGGGTACTTTTTTACTCTAGACACTGCGCCTGGCTGAACCGAGTTTCTAGAGGCGGGGGTGGGGCAGGCCGCGCAGCGGCGCCTCCCGTCTAGAAGTCCGCAGGCGATTGCCAATGCGCTAGTGTCCGCCCTCATAGGTAGAGTAAGTTTGCACCCTGTACTCCCGCTTTGTCACTCAGGTACCCGGTTTGGCGAAACCTTCTGAATATACTCCCGATTTGTCATTTACCCGTGTAAGTCAGAAGATATCGCCATCCATTTCTAAGGTGTTAAAAATGGATATTTGATGCTGTGTTTTGTGATCACGTATTTAAAAGAAAGCATAAAATTCGGACATGCCCGTGCTGAAAACCTTCGAATTTTTCATTTGACGAAAGTATGGAGACTGGCCGCAGGCACACGCCATCTTATTCACGAAACCGAAAATACTGGATTGAACCCACAAGATCCAAAATTTGGCCAGTGAACCCGTAAAAATTGACCGAAGTGATAATTTTGTCCAGCTCCTCAAAAAGCCACAACGGAAACGACAAGTGAAAGTTGTCTGGTGGTGGTGCACAGCGTCGAGAGTGAGTTTAACGTATTGCAGGTATGCCCACGATGGCGCACACCGCGGCGCGGCGATGCGAGTCTTTGGGTGCTAATTGCATCTCTTTTCACAGGGGGGAACAAAAGGAGCTTTCGTGGCACCTTCACGGGATCGGGATACAGACTGATCCCACTCACTCGTGTCGCCACTTTGCTTCTCATAAAGATCTGATTATGTAACTATATGACATTTATGACAGTATGCGTATACAAATGTAGCTTTTTTAAACAAGAACCTGCAACGGTAGCTTCACCTTCTGTCAAACTAATTCGGATAGGCGTGTCCAATTCGAGTGAGTTCACCCAAAACCAGCCGGCATAGTCCGCCACCGGCGCATAAAACCTCGGAAAAGCGGCAGCTGTTGCATAAAACCTCGCGGTTCTGTACGGGAGAAATTCAGAACGCTCGTACTTTCGCGCAACATAAAACAGGGCCTTGTTCCCCCCAGTCGAATGTTTCCTTTTGTATCACTAAGCCTAATACCAGAAAGTGAGGGACGCGAGAGACGAGAAAGGCGACCGGCGGCGCAGCGACGTTGGACGGCGACTGCGCTCTGGGCTTCCCGCGCGGCTACCCCGGCCCCGCTCTGGAGTGTGCGCGTCTCCCCCGAGCGTCGATCGGTGCCTCGCTGGGTCTCTGGGTGTGCGTGGTTGGTTCAGGAAGTCCTTCGATCGGAGCAGCATAGGCGGCCGAGGACGCGGTCTCCAGCGCCTCCATGAGCATGCCGGAGGGGTTCTTGATCGAGCTATCGCCCACCGCGCGGCCGCACGCGAACACGGCGCCGGTGGGCTTCGATAGGCGAGCGAACACGGCTTCGGAAGAGGAGCTGGGCGACGTCCACGACGCGCTGCATCTCAACAGGAAGGGCGCCGCGGCTGTGGCGGCTGACGACGGCCTGGCGACGCGGAAGGAGTGCGACCAAGCCGCTGGAGACGATAAGACGGACAGCGTGGTCTGCGAAGGGTACCTGCGTAAGCGGTACAGCTCGAGCATGTACATGGGCTCGTGGCGCTACTGCGTGCTGCAAGGCAACCGGCTGCGCTGGTACATGTCGGAGGAGCTTGCGCGCCGGGAAAGCCAGCTGCGCGGCGAGGTCTGGGTGCAGGGCCTGGAAAACTGGGACGGCATGGGCACGATCAACGTCTACCCGTTCCCGTTCGCAATCCGCACGACTGGCAAGCGGCTGTTGTTGTGCTCCGCGCCCACCGAAGAGGACAAGAAGAAGTGGACAGCGAAGCTGGCGCAGTGTGTTGGTAAAACAAGAGACGTGGCCAGCCACGGCACTCACGACGAGGCCTCGCGGCGTATCGTGCCGGAAGACATGATGCGCGCCGTCGGCGGAGCGTCCCCCGCCGCCAGTTCTTCTGCTCCTCCTGCTGCTGCCGCTGCTGCTGCTGCTGCACCAGCGTCTACCGGGCCGATTGCTGCGCCTCTGAGTCTTGCGCCGTCGTCAGCTCCGCCACTCATAGACTTCTCGCCTGTCTCGTATCCTATCCTGGAGTACGG
Organism: Phytopythium sindhum; assembly: GCA_023334395.1. Lineage (NCBI taxonomy): Eukaryota > Oomycota > Peronosporomycetes > Pythiales > Pythiaceae > Phytopythium > Phytopythium sindhum. The sequence goes on along the minus strand of JAASGW010000353.1, from coordinate 21,002 downwards.
GTACCCCACCAGTGGATCTATGGGCCAGATGCCGTCGTCGGGTACAATGCTGCAGGAAGAGCACTTTGCGGCTCCGTCGCCAAGTGATTTGCCCGTGGCAACCTCGACCTCGTCCAAGACTTCATCCAGCGCGAACGGCGACCTGGGCTGCTCCGACTGCGGAGTGCGCTTCAAAGCGCTTGTCGCGCGCCGACACGTGTGCGGGTCCTGCGCTGGCGCGTTCTGCTCTCGTCATTGCAGCAGGCAAGTGAAGCTGCAGCACCTTGGTCTCCGGTCAACGCGCCGCTGTTGTGACGAGTGCGCTCGGCGTCAGGACTTCATTTCATATCTGCGCACGATGACAAGGTTCCTGAAGCCGTTCGTGAGCAAGGGCATCTCGATGGCGACGTTCGTGTCCGAGAACTACACCCAGCACACCAAAACAGAGTCCGAGGCAAAGCTGCTGGAGCGAACGCTGCACAAGCTTCGGTTTGGCCCGATGAGCCTGAACCGGACGATCAAGATTTTGTACCAGACGCGCAAGAAGCCGCATTTGTTTCGCGTGGCGTGCGAGCGACTGCCGTTTTACACGGAGAACTGCATCGATCGCGTCGAGAACTTGTGGTACCAGATTCTGCACCTGTTCCAGTGCTGCGATACGGACATGCAGCACTCCGAGGTGCAACTGTACTATCTCAAGCGATACATTCGCGCGATCTGTCGGCGGTCGGCGCGCATCGCGCTGCAGACTATCTGGCACGTTCAGGCATCGGTGGGCGACGCGAACAAGTTGCATCCGCACTCGCTGCTCGCGCTGCTAGGGTTCATCTACCCAGCGAGCGCGTTCAGGTTATCGCGCTCAATCGACATCTGGAAGGATTTATTGCTATCGAACTGCCCGGAGCACCAGTTTGCCGAGATCATGAAAGACTTGCAGCAGATTTCGTCGCAAACAGAAGAGATTATCGCGCACGAGGAAGACTCGATGCTGGAGCAGTGGCTCAACGCCAGGACGATCGGGGAGTTTGAAGCTTGCGCGATGGCGCTATCGCGATCGGGAGTTGAGCTATGCGAGTTCCAGTCGAGCATCTTGTACGACTCGATGGTACTGAGGCCTGAGCCTGACGAGGAAGACGATGCTGAAGGCAAGAACAACGCGGGAAGCGATTCCGACCAGATAGAAGCGCTAGTGTTTGAACAGGTCCATTTTGTCCAGTCACTGGCTGCAATTAGCGAGCGCCTGCGCCACGTGCAGCCCGTTGAGGATCGTGGCAAGTACCTGGAGGTGGAACTCGAAGAGCTGAACAAGCAGCTGAACGCGTCAGCATTGTACCCTCTGTGTACAGCATCGGACGAGCTGTACCAAGTCGTGCGGATCCCTCCGAACGAAGGCAAGGTCTTCTCGACCAAGATGCGCGCGCCGACTTTGATCTTCGTTGAGACCATCCCGGTGAACGCAAGTACGGAAGTCGACACAGATTCCCGCCTTCGGCCGTTTGTCAACTCGTCTCGTCCTCGGAACTCGACGTTCTTCGAGTCGGCACCGGCCATTTCGATCCTGACTGACGAAGAAATTCGCGAGTCGACCATGTCGTCCGAGTCTTCGGCAGACGGAGTGGATGCGCGCGCCTTTAAGGACAAGGTCGAGACGAAGGAGGTGCTTGAACGGCAGCAGTCAGAGATTAGCCTTCCTGATCTTGATTCTGCGAGCAGCATGGGCGATAGCGACACGTACAGTCCCGACGTCAAGTCAACTGTCGGTGCGTTCCTCGGTCGTCACATGACGTTTCCGGGTGAGGCCGTTCGCGGCGAGCCTCTCAGTCGAGGCAAGATTGTGGGTGGTGTCCGCAATGCGCGGCAGCGGCTGGGCGCCGACAACATTGTCTACAACAGCAAAGTCTATGGCGAGAGCTGGGAGGTTCGCAAGGAGCGTATCCAAAGTGAGTCGCCGATGGGCCGTCTGCCTGGATGGAACCTGTTCTCGGTCATCGTCAAGACGAACGACGACCTGCGGCAGGAAGTGTTCACGATGCAGCTTATCAACAAGTTCAAGGCGATCTTCGAGTTTGAGCAGACGAAGCTGTGGCTGCGCACCTACCGCATCCTCGCCACGGGAGCGAACATTGGGTTGCTTGAGACCATCACGGACGCATGCTCGTTAGACCATCTCAAGAAGAACTTCCCGGGCGGCAACCTGCTCGCCTACTTCAAGAGCGTCTACGGTGAGCCGACGTCGCCCGAGTTCCAGACTGCTCAGCACCGGTTCATTGAGAGCATGGCCGCGTACTCGGTCGTCAGCTACGTGCTGTTGCTGAAGGACCGGCACAATGGCAACATCCTGCTCAGCTCGGAAGGGCGCATCATCCACATCGACTTTGGGTTCATCCTGGGCATCGCGCCTGGAGGCATGTTCAGTGTCGAAGACGCGCCGTTCAAGCTGACGACCGAGATGGTGGACGTGATGGGCGGCATGGGCTCGGACGGGTACCGTTTGTTCCAGCGGAGCCTGTGCGAGGGCTTCGCGTCCCTGCAGAAGTATCAGTCGGAGATCGTGGCGCTGCTTCAGACGACTGGCCAGCACTCACCCTTCCCGTGCTTTGAAGGTGCCAAGCTGGCGCGTATCATCTCGGACCTGCGCGTGCGTCTGTGCGTGGGGCTGAACAAGCGCCAGATCCGCCAGCGCGTCGAGCATCTCGTGCGGAAGAGCTACAACGCCTGGGGCACGCGCCAGTATGACTCGTTCCAGCTGCGCAGTAACAACATCCACCCGTGAGGACGGCCCGTCAGGTGAGTGGGCGTGCGTATGTGTGAGTGCGTTGTCTGGATGCGTGTACGCGAGTGCCGTGGGCGTCGACGGGCGCAGTGGTAGAAGGTTTGGTCGTGGCAGTCCGGTGTATGTCGGTACGTGTTTGTCGGATATTTAGATCAGGACGTGGTCTTCCACGCCGATGGCGGTGTAAATGCGAGCGCGAGGGTCGGAAGCGACCACAAGTATGCTCAAGTCGACCATCTTCTATTGCCGTCTCCCCCATCGTCACGGTACGTTCGCCATCAAGTGCTGTGACCACCAGCCAATCATCGTGTTAGCCCTGCAGCATCAACCGAGAGATGAACAGCAACATCAAGACACACCTTGACGCACTGGCGCAGGTGCTGGTTCTCCTCCCCGAGCATGACGTTCTTGGTGAGCAGTGCGGCGCAGCGCCGCTCCGTCTCCTCGAGCGTCTTCGCCCACTGCACCTTGCCGTCACGCAGCCTGGCCGTCAGCTGCCTGTTCTCCTCCAACAGCGCTTTCAGCTGATCCCGACCCGACGCAGCTCGACTGGTGCTGTCGCGTGAAGTGCTGGCGAACCCGCGATCCAACTGGTTGGACGCGTCAGCTGTTTGCTGCTGCTGCTGAGACGCTGCCAGCGTCAGCCTCCGCACCTCGTCCACCTGCCGCATCAGCGTCTCGTGCATCTTAGCAATCCCAGCAGCAGCGTCGGCGTCCCGTGTTCGGTTCTCAGTCTCGAGCTCTCGCTTCAAGCTCTCCACCGAGCGCTCCAACTCGCGGCACCTGCGCTCGTACTGCTCGCACTCGCGAGCGAGCTGCTCGTTCTTCCTATCCAGCTCGGTCACCACCAGCGCCTGCGACGCACGCGCGTCCATCTCTTCAGTGACTCGCTGTTCACTTGCCTCCAGGCGCTCTCTCATTCGCGCCAGCTCCTCGACCAGGTCTTCAGCTCTGTCAATGTCCATGACGGATCTCGTGCCGTCCTCTTCCTCGTCGGTCATCGCGTCACCTTCCGCACTCAGCGGTCGTCTACCTCCGACTCCCCTCTGACCGATGGACAGCAGTCCTGATCGACTGTGAACCCGCCGGAGCAGTGCCAGTTTGTCCTCCTCACACCGCTCCAGTTCGCTTCGCAGCTTCTTCTCTCGCGATTGGTACGACTGTATCAGCTCCTCCAAGGCAAGACCTCCACCGGCACCGCCTTTGCCATCGTCCAGCCGAGCGAGTTTGGAGCGGAACAGTTCCACTTGGGCCTGCGCCTCGGCGATCAGCCGCTCGTTGCGCACGCGCAGCTCCTCCGTCTCGTTGGCCTTGGCCATCCACGCGGCCACGAGCCCTTCCTTGTCCTTGGCGAGCTGCTTGCTCTCCACTAGTGCACGCTCGAGCTGCAGCGCCAGAGCTCGCTTCTCCATGGCGAACGCGGCACGCTCCACCTCCAGCGCGCCCGCAAGCTTGTCCGACTGCGCGCTCAGCTGCTGGTCCGCCGTACGAGTCGCCTGCTCCAGCTGTAGCCGCTCCGTCTTGCTCGCTAGTGCCAGCCGCTCCAGCTCCAACTCCTTCCGCACCACATCCTTGCGCGCCTCTTCCACTTGAGACTCCAGCGACGCGCACTTTGCCTGCAGCTCGCGGTGCTCCGCCCTTAGAGACTCGAGGTCGCGGTCGAAAGCCTCGAGACGTCCTCCGCCTGCGCGCCGCTCGGCGTCCATCGCCTCGCACTCGGACTGCAGCTTGGTCTTCTGGTTGACGGCCACGATCAGCTCGAGACTCAGCTGCTGGTTCTTCCTGGCCTCTCTCTCCAGCTCCTTATCTTTGTCCCGAGCGTGGGTCTGCACGCGCGCGAGGTCCTCGGCGAGCTTGGTCTTCTCTTTGACGAGCTCGCCCAGCTTACCGCACAGCTCCTCGACCTGCGCGGCCTTCTTGCTGTCGTCCTGCTGGATCTCTAGCACCATTTGCTCGGCCTCGATGAGCTTATGCTCCACCTCGAACTTGGCCGCGTCCAGCACCTGCAGCTGCTGCGTCTTCTCCTGCTGGAACTGCACGAACGCGCGGCTAAGCGCCAGCTTCTCCTGCTCGCACGCCAGCAGCTCCTTGCGGACCTCGATCTCGTCATCGAACAGGCTGCGGTACTTGATCTTGAGTGCGCTCATGGCGGTAAGCAGCTTCTGCCGGTCGTCGCGTAGCGCCCGGTTCTCCTCGAGAACACGTGCCAACTGAGGCTCTCCACCTTTTTCATCACCAGCGGTCTCATCAGGAGAGGATGGACTGGTACCGTCCCTCATCGGACTCCTTGCTCGTCTCCGCCTCGCGATTTCGTTCTTAAGTGCTGTCAGCTGTGCAAGGTACCGCCACCGGATACCCTGGATCGTCGATGTGTTCGTCACGGGGAAGTTGTGGACCTTTGCGAGCGACTGCGCGAGCTGAAGAGACGCTTTGGACCCGGCAAAGTCGCCGAGGCACATGAAAGCGATCGCGAGTGTGAGGCACGTGCCACCGAGCGCTTCTTGCAGGAGTTGAGTCAGTGTTGACGCAGCGAACGGTGCTGCTGCGAGTCGATCAAGAGAGTCACTTGGTTCTTGGGGCTTGCCACGCGGGTCTCGAAATGATCGGGAGCTTTTCGCGCGCAAGTCATCGCACTGAGCGAGTGTCTCGATGACGTTCGCAGTCGCGTGGAGCGACTGATGGAGCAACGGGCTCTCCACCAGTCTCACGCACGTACTTGGCTGCTTTGTGGTGAGCATTGACATCGTACAGGCCGATCAGATGTTGCATTCAATGCCTACATGATGGAGTCAAAGATCAGCGAGCAGTGGCAACTTACTCGGGAGAGAGCGTTCGTCGCAGGGAGCTCGAACATGTCGAAGCACGATGTCATCTCCTGCTGCGACCCATCTTGCAAGATCAGTATCTGCGCGGCTGTGATCTACAATCAATGCACCACAGCAATTATTAATGAGTCCACACTGAGAATTACCGGCCCTTGCGCTGTGAACTCACTCGGAGCACGACACTGCTGCTATCACCGCCGTTTGTGTCGCCACCAGACCTCCTCGCGTCGAGACCAGCCTCAATTAGCTGATCAAATGCCGGTGACGACGTAAGTGGGGGCGACAGCGTCAGATTTTGGATGCACACGCCTAGCACGGGGTGAAGCTGTGGTGACAACGTCGGCGACTGGAGGTTTGCATCACTTTTGTCTTCATCGGCATCTATGGGTGGCGCTAGGAGGTCCTGCACGCAACAGCAACAGAAGAAAATGCATCGTAAGATACGACTAAGAGCACGGAGCTAGCCAACCGGAGACGACGCACAGTGATGGATTCCTGATTGATCTCGGCGAAGGAGATGCGAAGCAAGTACCGCAGCGCGATAACGCGCGGGTTGATCGTTTGCTGCTGATTGATAGACGCATTTCCCACTGTTGCGGACTTGGCCGCTGCGTATCGGCTCGCCCTGTCGTCCAATTCTGCGCGAATTGCCTGAAATACGGTGGCCACAACGCTCTGTCCACTGGCCGAAGCGAACAAGCCTCCGTTCTTGCGGACCTCTGACGAGCCGATCGCGAGCAGGCTGACGTTGACGCCTTCGACACATGAACTGACGAGCGGCTGGATCGTACGATCGAGGACGCCGCTTTCCAGTGTCGATTGGGGCTGAAAGATGTTATCGAACCGAGTGCTCAGCGTCTGGAGGAGCAAAGGCACCAGGTAGAGCACACATCAGCCTTTCGGCGATGAAGGTAATGACCAAGATCAGCATCGATGACCTCATCGCCGCGAGAAACTTCGATCACATTGTCTTCTCGCACGCGTAAGGACGACTTGTCTGCTTCATAGGCCGATCACATATCAAGCGTAAGACGTCGATTCTTCCAACATCATTAACTTGTAATCTACAGGTGCTCGGACCTGGTTTTGCTGCGGTCGGACACACATAACCGTGAACCTGACACAAGAACACCCACCGTAAACGTCAAGACGCCTTCCAACGTCAATTTTGAGCGTGGAATGGTGCCGCAGACCTGGATGGGGACCCCCCTGGGGAGACACACCGCCGCCGCATCGCCCATGGACTCGCCGGCATCGACGGCAACCGTCCGTTTCTAGCTGGGAGTGAAGCAGGAGTGGCGCTGATCAGAGAGGAGGCGGCGAGAATCTATTTTACGCGGAGGCCGTCGCTTCGCCCACTATTTTTCGCAGCTCCGACTGTTGTAGACACCGCTGTGCGCTAACTGCCGCGTCCTTCACCTTGGGTTTTGCTCCATGAGCGAGAGGCGGTCGCGTTCGAGAAGCCCCCGCGGCCACTATCGTCCACGGCAAGGATGAACGCGAGCAAAAGACGCTCTAGCTCTCTGGTCATTTCGACATTTCGCCGCTTTCAACCACAGCAGCAACAGCAATGACGTCGCTATTCTCGCCCCGTTCAATGGCGAGTGGCGATCTTGGCCTCTATATCGTGGCGGTGGCCACCACGTTCGGCTTCACGCCCGTCACGCTCGCTGGCTCGGTGCTTAGCTCGTACGGGCAGATCCGGATCGCGCCGGCCATCGCAGCGGCCTTGGCGCTGGTTGTGGGCACGTTCATTTGCTTCTTCGGGTATCGACTGCTGCGCCTGACGCTCTTCCTGTGCGGCTTCATCGTCTCGGGCTTGATCGCCGCGCTCGTCATCGAGTTCGCGTTCTCGTCGTTCTCGTGGATGCCGACAGCCTCGTGGATCGTGTTTCTGCTGGCGGGAGTCGGTGGTGGAGCACTCGCCGCGTTCGCCTACACGCTGGGCGTGTTCCTGGTCGGAGCGCTGGCCGGGTTGCTTATCGCATTCGTTTGCCAGGTCTCCTTCGCGTACGCGTTCTTCCCAAGCCACCCGGAAATAATCCTGATCATCCTGGTCATTGTGCTTGGCCTTATCGGCGGCGTGCTCACCTGGAAGCTTGAGAAGCCGTTGCTGATCATCGCCACGAGCTTCATCGGCGCGACGTCGATGCTTTGGGGCGTCGGGTATTTCGCTGGGAAGTACCCGAACGCCGCGGACATGGACCGCTTCCGGGGAAAGAGCTACGGGAAGTGGGTCTACGACGTGCCCGGCGCGTGGTGGGCGTACTTGGCGGCGACGCTGCTGCTGTTCATCATGGGCATTTGGGTCCAGTGGCGCCGCTCGAGCAAGGGCGTTTACCACCGCAGTGTGCACGACAAGAGCGCCAATCCGTACCATCGAGCTGACTCCGACGACGTTAGCGGATACGGCCGAGCGCAGACACCGCTCCCAACGACGCGGGATCAAGCCCAACGACAGCAGCAGCAGGAGCCGCAGTCAGAGCCGGTGGACGCGTGTTCTTCGTGTGACAACCGTTTCAAATGAACGTAAACTACCAAGTTCACGACGTCGGGCAGTTGATATCCGTGTATTCAATTCATACTAGTTAGCTTCGTTGCCAGGAACATGCTGCATAATTCATACTGTGCTCATTCCGTTGGAGCATCTTCCAGATCTTCTGGGCTCTATACTTTAATCCTTCTTCAAATATTTAACGGTATCAACGCAGATAACCCCACCTTGGATCTCTCTTCTCTTCGAGAGGAAGGCGGAGGACGCTCGAGAACGCACAACTTTTTGTTCTCCATCAATACCCGCCGAGACTGGCATTCAACACGGCAACAGCTTACGCACGGCTGGACGCTTGACTAACGTCAACGAAGCCTCCAGCCGGCGTGCTTCGTGTCGATACTGATCACGTCGCGTCCGAGAGGACGGCGACATGGTCGAGAGTTAGCTCGGACTCGGCGGCGCGCCGTCAATCGTCTGACGGGCGACTTGTTGACGCTGTGGACAGCGATGAGAATGCGAATGACCGATGGCCGACCGATCCAGTTGCCGCCTGAGCTCTGGCGGCTTCCAGCGGGCTCTCAAGCTCGTACGCGGCGACGCGACGGGTACAAAACGAGAGCTTGGATAGCACAAGTCCGTTGCTGGGTGTGAAGAAGGCGATCTTATCGCGCACGCGGCAGCTGAAGCACACGACGCGGAAGCAGAGGCGGCATACGTTCTTTTGCTGGTCTGCCAGCATGCCCAAAACTCCAGACGTGGCTCGGACGCGCCCACACGTGACGCACGCGATGGGCCCAGCGCACCGCGGCGCGTCCGGAAGCTTTATGAGCGTGTTGGCAAGCTTCTTCATGAGCCCGCAGTGCATGTTCTTGGCTGCGTTAAGCATCATCTCGGCGGCACCGGGGACGACCAGTACACGCGGCAGATCCCGGCCACCGACGTCCACCGTGGCGTTCCCGAATACCTCAATGCGGTCCGCGTTGCTCTGACGGTAGAACGCGCAGTGTGCAATTCGAGCGCGGACGCCTTCGTGTCGATGTCCACTCTTGCGTGTCTCGGGAAACTCGATCGAGTGCATGGCGTGGTAGCCGATCCGCTCCCTGTTGGCGAACTTGAGCACGCCCGTGGCCTCAAGCAGGACGGCGTCGCGGTTCTTGAACAACTTGGCTGAACCCCGGCGGTCAAGCGCGAGCCACTTGACCGTGACGCACCGGAACGGGTCCTTCCACTTGGGCTCGACGATCGACGCGAGCAGCCTTGCGTTCTCTAGGTCGGGGCCGACGTAGGCAGCCCGGACGCGCGCCATGTCGATGGTCGGACTCGTGGTGCCAAGCATGAGATCGTCCAACTGGCCGGGGACTTGGCCGCCGCTCAGCAACTCGGGAAATTCGCCGTCGGAGACGTTGGTATACGCTCGGGAGGCGGTGAAGTCGACGTCATTGGCAGGGCTCTTGGAGGAGTGGCGCGCAACGTAGACGTGCAGGTCGCCGCGCGACTTGACATGCTTCCACTGACCGCCACGAACAGTGCGCCCGTCAACAGCGACAAAACGCTCGTATTTGCGGAAGGAGATCTCGACGAACGAGTTGGTGAACGCCAGCAGCTCCTCGCGGTCCTGCGGCGACACGCACAAGTCGCAGAACGGCGTCCAGCGGATGAAGCGCGTCTTGCCCATGGTCGGCTCTGGGACGACGGGGATATCCACCTGGTGAGTCGAAGGCAAGAGCCTAAATGCCTGCGGGAAGGATCGGACATTCGGCAGACGAGCACCGACAACGCCCTTGTCGAGACGCTAGGGCAAGCACACCCGTCCCGGGGCTCTGTGACAGAGAAGAGCGGCGACTACGGTGGGATGACGGGCTTTGTGGCTCCGCTGGCGGCCACTTCAAAGCCCAAGATGCAACAGACCGGCACCGTAGCACTCGGATGACCACGGCGTTGGCCGTGCGAATCAACTTCGGACGATTATGCACGCCGTTTGCTCTAACAACGGGCGATACATACAGGTGCAAAAACCCTCATAAGTGTAATGCGAGGGGTCCTTGCCACTCACCCCTTCGGGGAAATACTAGTCTGCCTTAAAAAGTCCTTGAAATAGTAGGGGGCGAATAGACAGTATGAGTATGCTCCTGAGCCACCAGGAGCGATGGTTCCATAAACAGAACCATAGGCTTGGGACGGCTTGTCTCTCTAACAACGGGCAATAGATTCGACTGTCTGCGGCTGCCTTCCGCAACGATTTGCCGTGGGCTTTGGCGAGATGGGACGCTCGGACACTTGCTCAGCTCAGCTCCGACTTCCTCTGTGGGGGACACTAAGAAGTTAGACAGCTCTCGTTTATGGCTCTTGGACAGGCAAGCCCAGCTCTCGGTGTGACCAAGCAGGAAGCGTTGTACCACGGCCGATCTCGAGATAAGCATCTCCATCACTGGTTGTCCACCATCAGCAAGATCATCTTGCCATGATGGGGCATTAGGCTACGACCAAGGCGCTGTTATTACACGTCACCACGCGCGGCAGGTTTTGCAGCGCGGCGTGCCGTTCTTTTCGTTCGCGTCTACCGCCTGAAACTGGGTGAGAGCGGCCGGAGACGGCATGTGTCGATTAATGGCGTGAAGTAGTGAAAGGTTGAAGCCGTGAGACAAAACAAATACCTCGCGATGCTAGTTACGCACTAAGACAGGACGTGTGCTTGCTAAACCAGTGCCGATCCCCGATCCTTTGCGGTTTGCATGTGAAGTTGACACTCACATTTACGCTTACGCATCCTGGCCGTCTTGAGGAGGCGGAGGCGTCACCGACACGGCGCTGTCGAGCACCGCGCGCAAGTCGTCCTTCTCCAGGATGGCGACGTTCTCATCGTCGCGATGGTCCATCGTTGCGTCCTGGCGGAGAGCCGCACGCTCGACGACTCCGCGGAGCATGCTCTCATCCAGCTCGAGTGTTGCAGGAGTCGGCAGGTCGAACCGTGTGGACACGTAGCGCAGCCACGCCGACACGGACGCGCCCTGGAACCCGCTGGCCGCGGTCAGCCGGTCGGCGATGCGCTCCAGCTTGTCTTTCAGCTCGTCGAAAAACTCGTCGCCGGCGTTGTCCTCGGTGAGCTGGGCGTACCGGTCGAAGACGAAAGGGAGGAATGCGGACGCAATCTGCGCGTGCGGAATGTCCGAGATGCCGCCCATCGCCACGGCGATCGCGTGCGCCCCGCCGCAGCCCGACGAGTTGGCAGCGAACCCGCTCAGCACACTCGCGAGCGCCAGCTTCTCGCGCATCACAACGCTCTTGAGGTCGATCTTTCCCTCTACAAGAGGTGTCGCAAGCGCCGCCGCCACCACTTCGATGCCCTGAAGCGCCAGCGCCTCCGTTGCCGGGTCTGCGCAGCCAAGGAGGTACGATTCCATACACTGACCGAGCGCCGTGAGCGCGCCCTGCACCGTCGGCACCATCGGCACGCTCAGCGCCAACATAGGGTCCACGATCACTGCCTACAACACAAGAAGAGCAGGAAGCAACTGTGCGGTCAGAGTGACAGCTGTTGAGGCCAAAGGAGACATCGCGCCTTCGCTCACCTCTGGAAGGATGGGGGTTGTCACCAGCGAGACCTTGGTGTCAGCGTCTTCGTCAAGCACGAGCGCCTGTGTCGACACTTCGCCACCGGCGCCGGCGATCGTCGGCACGATGATATGCGGTACCGGAGGCTCCAGCTCCAGGCTTTCACTGTCGCCCTGTCATCGTTCACACTCCGTCAGCCTTGACTGCTCTCACACACACTCGCAGTTAGCGCTGCTTTCCCATCACCTCCATCAGCTCTTGGACGCTGTAGTCGTTGGAGAGTAGCAGCGCGATGCAGCGCGCCATGTCGGCGGTGCTGCCGCCGCCAAAGGCCAGCACGCCGTCCGCCCCGACGCGCACGGCCGTCTCGAGGCCCTGCTCGACGCTCTCGACAGTCGCGCAGTCTCGCGGCAGCGTGAACTGGAAGCACGGGATGCCCGCCTGCATGAGCAGAAACTCAGCGTACTGCGTCCGACTCGCGGCACCGGCGTCGCGGTCCCGCACCACCAGCATCTTGTGGATGCCGGCCGCCCGCGCGGTGCTGTCCAGGTGCTCCGCCGCCGCCTTGGCGCCGAAAACCACGCGCATGGGCTGTCCCGAGGCGCTCAGCTGCCGCGGCTGCAGGTCGAACTTGGTGCTGATGCTTCGCACCGACTGCGCGCCGTACACGAGCCGCCGGCGCAGCGACGGCAGCGCACGCCGCATCAGGTTGGCGCTCCAGACCATTGCGCCTCGACGGTTGATTCTGGAATGTGGGGCAGTGAGCTGCTGGTTGATTGACTCAGTAGTCCAGTAGATCCATATTTAAGGAAACCACGTAAATAACGAATCAGCTGGTCGTAAATAACGGTTTGGAGATATCAAACAGCTTTTGAGTCAACAACTGAGCTTGACTGTGTTGAAGTGATTGTGACGACTCACAAGACTCATACGAGTCTTACTGGTAGTTAACTAACAGCTTTCTTAGACGTTGCTGTGAATATATCGAGCGGAAAGTAACACTAGCTCGCGCTAGTTTTAATCGGGACTCTCTTTCACAAAGCTGTGATCCAGAGAGTTGGCGCTGGTGCCACGCAAGCGAAGTACTTAGGCGTCCATGAACTTGTAGGCGGCGCAGCCGTCGGTTGTGGTGACGGCCGACTCGTACACAGTGCCATCGGACGTGCTGAAACCCGAGGGGATCCAGGAACCGATGATCTTGTCCTGGCCCTGGAGCAGGTATGCGTTGTTGGTGACGGGCTCCTGCGTTTGGAAGTACGTGCAGGCCTTCTGGTAGAAGCCGTTGATGCACGTCGAGTTGTCTTTGAGGCGATTGTTCACGTCCACGACGCCGTCACGCACGGTGTCGAGCATCTCGCAGTCACCGTCCGAGTCACCCGACGAGTACACAGGCGCCTTCTCGTTGTGCGACTGCTTGATGATGCTGGTGACGATCGTGGCCTTGCCAGGGCCCCACGTGATCGGGTAGTCCTCGATCAGCTGACCCGTGAACTTGCTGTCGCTGTCGAACGAGAAGCGAACGCCGAACACGTTCGTGTTGGGTACCAGGTACGTCAGGCCCTGCAGGCTGCCCGCCTCCTCGGCGAAGATCTGCGGCGACGCGCTGATGATGTACACATCGATGTCGTTGGCACGCAGCGCGCGCATGGTCGTCTCCTGGCCGTTGAACGGACGCAGGCCCGTTGTGTAGCTGCCCTCGACCTGGAGGTCACCTGTCGACGTGTAGGTCGGCGCGTCCAGCGCAGCGGCAAGGTTGGTGCGGAGGCTCGACCGGATCATGGTGCGGATCTCCGACTCGGTCATGCCCACGAGCATCTGCGGGAAGATGGTCATGGCGATCGTCATGGCGCACTGGAGGTGGTCGTTACCGCCGTCCATGGCCTCCATGCCGTATGACAGGAACGCAAACTTGGCACGGAAGTTGGCGTACTCGGCCGTGGCCTTGACATCCTCGAGCGTCGACGCCGTGCCCGACGTGAGGTTGTAGTACGGGCCAATGTACGAGTCGTAAAGCACCTTGTAGTCGGCCGCGGTCGAGCTGAGCGCCGCCGCGAGGGTGACGTCGGTGCCGTTCACATCCGTGCCGAGAACCGAGTTGGTGCCGTTGACCAGGCACTCGTCGCTGGACGTCTCGTTGTACCCGAGCGCGAACACGGTGGCGAACTCGTCGGGCGTCAGGCGGAAGTCGAGGTTGTCCACCTGGTAGTGCACCGACGTGTACGAGATGTCGCCGAACATGCACGTGTTGTCCCAGTCGAAGACGGCGTAGGCCTCGCCGGGCGCGCGGACGTTGCCGACGTTGGCCAGGAATTTGCTCACGACCTCGTTGTTGTAGTCGGAGGCCTCAGCGGCGATGAACGACGAGTTGGACGGGGCCGCCTGGGCCGTGAGCAGCGCCGCCGACAGCACCGCCGCGCGGACGATCGAGCCGCACGAGAGGACCATGATGATGGATGGGTCTGCGAGGTCTGGTGACGCGGTGGGTCTCTTGTGGAGGCAAGGGCGATTGCGAAATGATCAGACCCGACACGGACAGTTCTCCCCGGCTGCAGTAAAGAATCTTCACGCCCGGCCTTCACGCGCATTACGTCGTTCGCCCATCACGAATGGAGGGAGGCGAAAGTCAACCGCGTGACACACGCAGCGTAGTCAGCCTCTACGATTAGCTCCGAAGCGATGGCGGGGCTCCGGATCTCGAGCCGAACCCACGGTCGAGCGTCCAGTGAAGCCCAACGGCTTGTCGGACGAGGACGGCGGGCATCTCCCTGCGCGCGAACGCATCCCCCATCGCGCTCATCAATGCGCGCTCAGTGCATTCTGTGTGTGCAATTTGCCCTGCAAAGCCATCGAGTCCGAAAGCCGCGGCCGTTGAGCCGGGGCTCATTATGAGACGGTCGAGCTTGCTGCGGCAGCCCTGTGAATCTCGAGCGAATGGAGATTCGCGGCGGTAGTTCACCAGAACATGACGGTCGAGCTCGCTGTTGTTGGGCAGCATGGCCGGGCACGGGGAATCCCGCCGGTGGAGGGGTCTGCACCCCGTTCTTCCCACGCGTATCAAACAAAACTGGATGGGTGGGCTCACCTTTCTGACCTGGGCAGGGAGTCAAAACAGGGTGAAATTGGATATTGATGCAGGCAGAGCTGACCTCTGTATATACCGTAATCTGGAGAATGTGGAATCAAATTTACCTTGTTATGGTAACGCGTGTTGAGATGGACCGACTACACATGAAGATTCAGAATGCAAATCCCCGCTCACATATCGCATGCGAACTTTACATGGGTTGCTAGAAGTATGATACGAACTTAGCAGCTGTCCAAGCAAAGTAGTATTGTAAGTACTTCAAAGTAAGAATATTAATGTGATGGGTAAATAGTTATCACTGGTCCTCAATCACACTGTATTACTCTATACTACTACTAAATACTACTTTCATCGACATCGAAATGGCAAGAGACCAATCCGCCCTTCCATCCACGGGACGACGACGCACTCAGTACTTGGCGCCGGCGGAGGCGCTGCTGCGCACGCTGAGCAGGTTTTCGCGCATCTCCTTGGCGCGCGCGGGCGTAGTGGGCGCGGCGTCCAGGCGCGGCTTGACGGCCTTCAGGTAGTACACGGTGCCGAGCGCGAAGAGGATGACGGAGCCGGCGATGGACGCGAGGAAGTCGTTGTTGGAAGCGCCGCTGTAGATGATGGCAAACAGGCTGATGGCCACCATGACGAGGCAGAGCACGGCGCCAGCCACGCCGAAGGGGCTGCGGTACGGGCGTGGGCGGTTGGGCTGCTTCACGCGCAGCATGATGAAGGACACGAGCTGGAACGAGTACGAGACTAGGCCGCCGATGAGCGCGAAGTCGATGAGCACGCTGCCGAGGCGCACGTCGCCTACGGCGAAGTGCAGGATGATGGCAACCACCTGGCTTACCACTCCGCCTGCGGTCAGCGCCATGTACGCCGAGCCGCGCGTGGGGTGCACCTTGGTGAGGAACTGCGGGAAGTAGCCGTCACGCGCGATGGCGTACAGCAGGCGGCCCATGCAGAAGACGAATGAGTGCGTGCTCGAGATGATGCCGGCGATCGTGATCCACATGAAGTACGACAGCAGCGCTGTGTCACCAAAGACGCTCTTGTAGCCGTCGACCAGCGGTGCCGTGGACGCGAGCATTCCCGTCGCGCCAGGCGAAATCAGCGTGCTGAAGGTGGCAGTCGCGAACGAGAGCAGCATGAGCGTGACGAAGGACGCCACCAAGCCGCGCGGCATGTTCTTCTCGGGCTCGATTGTCTCTTCGACCGCGAGAGGCAGCTCTTCGATGCCAAAGTAGAACCAGAGGCCGAACGAGATGCCCTGGATCGAGTCGCTCCACGTCGTGAACTCCCAGTCCTGCTGGGCGACCCACGTGTTGTAGTCGAGCTTGGTGGCCGCGCCGCAGTAGAAGACCACCAGCATGAGCGTTGAGATAACCGTCGCCGCCACTTGGAATCGGAACGAGGCTTCAACGCCCATAACGTTGAGTCCCACGAAGAAGACACAGAAGCCGATCCACCAGAGCGGGCTGTAGCTTTCGGAGCCGATGCCGAAGAGCGCGTCCAGATAAAGGTAAATGACGTAGAATGTGCTCGCGACGGTGACGACGACCTTGAGCGATTCTGCAAGACCAGCGAAGAAGGCGGCACGGGGACCAATAGCGTGCAGCGAGAAGACGTACGGACCGCCGCCCGCCGGGATCATGGACGACATCTCGGCGATGGAGAAGGCCAGCAGCACGTAGAGCACGGTCACGAACGCCAGGATGATGAGCATGCCGTTGAAGCCGGCGACGAGCGTCGCCTGCCAGCCGTAGAAGTCGCCGCCGATGACGCAGCCGACACCCAGCGCCCACAAATGCGGCACCTTGGCGTATCGGTGCGAGCCAGCCTCTGCTGGAGCGTCGATGTTGATGGATACTGAGCTCTCGGGCATGTTAGTTGTGCGACTGTCGATCGTGGGAGCGGTGGTGAGTCCAAGTGAGCCGCGGAGCGCGAATTGAAGAGTGAGTGAAGCGTCGGGAGACAGAACACGAGCCGAGCCGATCGCGATCTCAAGAGGGCACGGTGACGGCTGACAAGCGAGAACGGAGACGCTGAGGTGAGCATGGCCGCCCTGAACTCCCAACACACGCTAGGGGTGCCGATGCTGTGTCCGTGCGTGATTTCGGAATCAGTACACCAGGTTGACCGGCACTTATATGGCGCTCACTATGGTGAGGATGGACGGGGAGCTCCAGCGCCGGGTGACGAGGCAAGAGTCATAACCGAACCAGCCTATGAAGTCGCGTTGGAAGTCTCCTGGAGGTGCCGATCGCGCCGGCGGAGCGAGAGCGAGCGGTGGTCGAACGGCGGTGCGTCGAAGTCATTGTGGAGATGGATCCGCGTCTGTGCACGATCCTGTAGGTAACAACTCGTCCAAGCACAGCGGTGTAGCAACGCACTCCGATGCAAATGGCGCCAGCAACAGAGCTGTCACAATTGGAGTCACCTGACGGCGTCTCACTATGCCGTTCAATGAGTTCAAATGACCTTAAGCCGCGCAGCTTCGACGAAGCGAGCAAGCACCGCTGGAAACTTTGAGCGTCAACAGCATTGTAACACCGATTGCAAGAACAGGAGGCATAGAACAGGAGTGTAGAGATCCAGTACATTGCGAGTCGGGTTTGAAGAGACTGATGATCTTTGCAATGTGCAACTTGAGCGAGTTGAATGCGGCGCGCTCCCAACCGATGCGATCGATCTAATATGTTAAACGCTCGCTTCAATCAGAGAGAAAAACAAAGAAACGAAACGTGTTGCAGGCGTTTAACGCTCGGCGTTTTGATTTCACTGGGGCCAACCTCCCGAGCAAAGCTGCATTTCTTAGCACTTCCGACGAGCGCAGACCGCAAGAGACTCCTTTCTTGCAACACGGTTTTTGGGCGGCTTGCTACTTGGAACCCGCATCATGTTGCAACTTATCGCCGATGCGGGTGTACCTCCGGGTGGGCGGAGTCGGCGTGATGCTGCAGGAATGAGCGACACCTCGTCCGGAGAGCGAAAACAGCGCGAGCGAGCGGGCGCCGACCGCGCCGACCGCTCATAGGCTGGCGCGGTGGTGACGACACAGTGCGTCAGCCATCGGAATTGGCGCTCTGCTGATCTCTCCGAGCCCTCTCGTATCGCACGTCGCTCCAGCCCACGCAAGCCGGTGTTGCTATCGCTTCTTCCCTCTAGCGGGTCAACCGAGCATGTCAAGCACCAACAAGATCTTCACCGGCTGTACAAACGGTGACAAGGCGCGCGTCACGATCGCTCTGACCAACCAGCGACTGGGAAACGTCCTTCGGTGACCGGAGCGGGAGGATGGGGACGCTAGTCGACGGTTGACGGGACGCGTGCCGGTGCAGGTAAACTCGACGACCCATCTCCGTCTCACGTCACCGAGAAAGGTTATACATCTACTTGTTTTGGGAAATGATGCATTCTCGAAGGTAAATTATTATTTAATACTGATTGTGGCTTAAATCAATTTCATGTCATAATCTAATAGCAAAGGTTTTGATACGGGACCAGAAGAGCATCAGTCACCACGGCAAGTGATTCCACCCGACGGAGAATATGGATTGACTCTGCTAATGCGCAATCCGCCATGGTTTAATAGTCCTACACACGCGCTGCTCTCCGAGCTCTTCTGCCTTGAGCGTCAGTAGCCCGGCAGGATCGACAAAGAGACGCAACGCCACCCGCCGGAGCAGAGCGCCTGACAGGGTGCAACGCGTTCCGATGTGCTGCCGCTCGACTGAAATGCTGCTCGGACTCCCATGTCCGCTCTCCGCTTGCTAGAGGCGGGGCTCCAGGGGTGGTGGGCCGGAAGGCATAGGGGCTGCCAGCACCAGGCAGCCGCTGCCGGCTTGGATCCGCTCCGGCGAGAGGCTCGTGCTCTTGCTCATTCCTCCTTTTGCCCTCGAGGCCGCATCTGCCTACTCAAAAAACGGCCAAGAGCTTCTCGCGCACTCCTCGCCTCAATATGAGCTGCAGCCACGCGAACGCCTCTCCATCTAGCCCCAGCAAGGTCCTGCACCCGCTGGACCCCATCACGGCGGACGAAGTGGTCACCGTCAAGCAAGTGCTCGCGGATGCTGGCTACGCGGGCGATACCGTGCGCTACTCTTACGTGATGCTGCGCGAGCCGGACCATGCCACGCTGGCCACGTTTAAGCCGGGAAACCCCATTCCGATCCGTGAGATCGGCGTGCTGGTGCTCGACCTCAAGTCCAACACCGCCCGCCAGACGGTCGTGGACGTGCTGGCCCGCAAGGTGGTCGTCGACGAGCAGTTGGACCCCGCGACGGATGGCTGGGGCCCCATTCTGGACCAGGACTACTTGGACGCGGAAGTCATCACCAAGGCCGACCCGGGCTACGTGGAGGCGCTCGCTCGCCGTGGCATCACGGACCTGACGCTGGTGCGCGGCGTGCCGCTCTCCGCTGGCATGTTCGGCGATCAGTACGGCGATGAGACTGGCCGCCGCATGATCCGTGTGCTGAGCTACCATGCTACCGAGAACACGCACTCCATGTTCGCGCACCCGATCGACGGCATTGTGGCGCACGTGGACCTGACCAACCGCAAGGTGCTCAAGCTCGTGGATACGGGCTACCCGCACGTGCCGCGCGACTCGGGCGACTACCTGGACCCGAAGGTGTCGGGCGAGATGCGCACCGACATGAAGCCGCTCCACATCACTCAGCCCGAGGGCGCGAGCTTCAAGGTGGAGGACAACGTCCTCACGTGGCAAAACTGGGAGGTCCGCATCGGCTTCAACGGCCGCGAGGGACTGACGCTCCATGACGTCTCGTTCCGCGACCGCGACCACAACAACGAAAAGCGCAAGATCCTGAACCGCGCGTCCGTGTCCGAGATGGTCGTCCCGTACGGCGAGCCGTCCCCGACGCACGAGTGGCAGAACTACTTCGACGCGGGCGAGTACCAGTACGGCCGCCTCGCCAACTCGCTGGTGCTTGGCTGCGACTGTCTCGGGCAGATCCACTACCTGGACGCGACGCTCGTGGACGACTTTTGCAAGCCGTTCGTCATCAAGAACGCCGTCTGCATCCACGAGGAAGACTTCGGTACGCTCTGGAAGCACACGGACGTGTTCACGTCGACGGGCACGGTGCGTCGCCAGCGCCGCCTTGTCATATCCTTCTTCGTGACTGTCGGCAACTACGACTACGGCTTCTACTGGTACCTATACCTGGACGGCAAGATCGAGCTTGAGTGCAAGGCGACGGGCATCGTGTTCACGTCGGGCCACCCCGGTGGCAAGAACTATGAGTTCGCGACCGAGATGGCTCCCCGCCTTGGCGCGCCGTGCCACCAGCACATGTTCTCAGCGCGTCTCGACGTCGCCATCGACGGTGGCAAGTGCCACGTGGACGAACTGCAGGTCCAGCGCCTGCCCAAGTCGCCCGAGAACCCCGTGGGCAACGCTTTCAAGCGCATGTCGACGCGTCTCGCGACCGAGAGCGAGGCCCAACGCGAGGCTGACAACACCAAGGGCCGCGCCTGGCTCGTGGGATCCAACGAGAAGGTCAACCGCGTGGGCAACCCGACCGCGTACGTGCTCATTCCGGAAGGCCAGCCGCTCCTGGCGGCGGCCGATGACTCGCCCATCGGCCAGCGCGCGGGTTTCGCGACCAAGCACCTGTGGGTCACGCAGTACGAGCGCGACGAGATGTGGGCGGCTGGCTACACGCCCAACCAGCACCCTGGCGGCGCCGGCCTGCCCGCCTACACCAAGCACAACCGCAGCGTCGACGGCGAGGACATTATCGTGTGGCACACGTTTGGACTGACGCACTTCCCGCGCCCCGAGGACTGGCCCATCATGCCCGTCGACTACGCGGGCTTCGTCTTCAAGCCCGAGGGCTTCTTCGACCGCAACCCGACGCTCGATGTGCCTGAGGACCCCAATGGCAAGCAGCACTCCAAGCGCTGCTGCCCGTGAAGGACGGGGAAGACTTGTAGTGGCAGTGCAGGTGGCGTCAACGTGCCGTAACAAAAGAATATATATGCCGGATGATGTGCGCTAGTCGTTGATTGAAAAGGTCGCGTTCATCGCTAGCATCATTTCTCCTCACAATTTGATCAACGACAAGTGGACGAAACAGAGCATTCATCAACTAATAGGCATCTATCCAATCCATGAATGAGTTACACCACTGAGCTTGTATTGGGCTTCTTCGTACAACACTACCTTTCGGCTCGAACATCAATAGCGCGCCGCTGTGGGCGCGTCTTCTATGAACTTACAGGCAAACACTGAGAGCAGCAACCGACTGACGGATATCCACCGCTTACGCG
>JAASGW010000352.1:0-31559 GCA_023334395.1 Phytopythium sindhum | reverse complement strand
TGCTTCACGAAGAACGTGCGGAGCGTCTCCCACGCCTCCCACGCCGTCTTGGCCTCGCGGATCATCGTCTGGTACGCGGGGCCGAGCAACTTGGCCAAGACCGCAAGGGCCTTCATGTCAGCGACTTTCCACTCCGACGTGTCGTACTTCACCGCGTCGTCCGACTTGGGGATGATGTGGTCGATCAGGTCCTTGCGAGCGAGTGTCATTCGAGCGTTGAATTCCCACAGGAAGTAGTTGTCATCCCGCAGGATGTCGTTGGGGCCTGGGCTCATAACCTCTAACAACTTCTGGGGCTTGCTTGTTGGTTGCGGTGAAGAATGAAAAGTAAAATTGATGTGACTGCTGCTTATCTTTCCGCGCAGTGACCTCTGAGTTCTAGAACACACCGTGCAAGAAGCACTCCAACTGGTTCTGGAACGTTCGGCGACCATCATTCTCATGCAAGTTGCCTTTCAGTGTGGGACACGTTACTTGGGCGGTAGTACCGTGAGTGCGAGAGCTATAAGGCCTAACACTCTGGCCATGGCTATTGCTCGTGGATGCTATATACTATTGAAGGCAACCCGGAGCACCTCGAGGTCGTCGGACGAGTCGCTCGGTTGAGCGGGCACGTCCAGGAGCGAATCGAGGGTAACGGCAGCCGCGCGAGGGAGCGTGCCGAGCTCGGCGGCGGCATCCTGTGATAGAAGCGGCGTAGGTGCATTTTAGAGGTTTGATTATGAGTGCTGTGTAGATGTTCTAGATGGAGGTTGTGTCTGTGTTTTAAAAAATGTAGGACTACTGCCGGCTGGAGTTGCTCGGCGACCAACACGAGCAGGAGATCGGCTGCAAGAACTGCTCGGCGGTTGCGATCGTCATCAATGAGCAAAGTAGCGACAAGACTGGTGCCTTGATCGACCGCAATGAGCGCCCACTGCCCGCGCGTTATCATGAACTCGAGTGGAGACAACCAACGCGGGGGTTTAGGCGGTGTCTGTTTCTAAAGTGTTCGCTTTGTTCGCTTCAGAACGGAGAGGAGGTGATAGCGATGATGGCGTCGTGGTTTTCGCTCGCACTGGTGTACTTCGAAGTAAAACCTAGGGACCAGCCCTTGCTGCGGCAGCTCTGGCCCGTCATAGCGCTGACCGCGAGCTCGAGGTACAGCTCGGCAGCAGGGATAGACACGAACGCAAAGGCCATCATCGCACAAAACGAAGCCGTTGCTCACAGCTGTAAACGCTGCGTTTACAAAACGCTGTTAGCTGGGGCTAAGAGGATCCAGGTCGATTGTGGGACTTCGTCTCGGCGAAATAAGTAGATTAGGCGATCAGAAAGACCTACCAGTATCAGACGACACGCAGGCGTCGCTGCCCCGATTGGCAGAAGCTCCTCCTTTCGAAAGCAGCACAGCATTGGATCATCGGCGAAAGGACAGAGAAGCTCAGAGGTCGACTTTCGACTGTTCTGGGCCCGCATGAATGTGGGCGTGGAGTGGATAGTGCCTGTCGTGGAAGGCCATGCTTCCCACCATCCTCGTAGTCTCAATGTCTCTGAAGTGGGCGGGTTCCCTACCTGCTGAAGGCGTCAATTTCTTCAGAGCCAGCGGTTGTGATTAGATTGCTCGTAGTTGCTTGCTAGAGCGGGTTCCAGTCAAACGCCCTCGTGCCAGTGGAATTGCTGGTACCGAGAAGTACTGGTGTTGAACTGGCCCTGCCGAAGCTCGCCTACCGGAGTTGCAAGAACGAAAAGGTTTGGCGTGTGGGCAGACAACAAGCGGGTAGAAAAGTCCACCAGGGGTCGCTAAACGCGCTCGCACCCGACGCGGAGCCGGGACCGAACAGAGAGAGTATAGGACACCGCCGGTGTGAACTGGCGGCGGCGTCTCCTTACGAGGACATAGATCATTGAGGGGCGAACGGCGACGCGCTTGCGCTAGTGAAGGGCCACGCCTATCGGATAGGCGGCCTATCCCCACGGCGCCGGCAGCGGGTTAGCGCGAAAGGGGAGCTAGGCGGCGTCGGCATCGTCCTGAGGTCCTCAAGTTGAGGATAGCAGCACCAACGTAGAGAGCGGGTGGTATCTACTGTACACGAGCAGACTGCAACGTATTCGGTTTGTCCGCGCCTCAGGAGTTCCTGACACGTCCGAACTGAGGCGCCACTACCGGATACTGAAGTCGATAAGCGAATGCCTCTTCAGCTTTGGTCGTAGCGTATTCCTGCCCATAGCCACGTAGGACGGATTCACTTGCTGAGCCAGTTTTCAGCCGATCATCGAGCCACGAGCTGGCCTCAGCGCAGCCAGCCATGCGCGATATACCAGCCAAAAGCCGAGAGCGCGTGGCATGCTGCGCAGACACCAGGCTCGTAGCCCTGTACTGGTCATGAGACACCGAGATCGGCGAGGAGCCGCGATACTGAAAGTCAACGCTAAACAGTCGCGGCGACCTTTGGGTGCGTACCGTACACTTCAAGTGTACAGGTGGACGCTTGAGCCCCATCACTGTCTATGCACAATTTTGTGTACACCACACGACTGTCAGACTCGTGGGCAGATAGGCCTCCCTTAATTTTCTTGTTCGCAGACGAATGGGCAGTTTCGCCCGCATCTCACGCGGTGATTGGCCAAAAGTTGAGGTGGTTCAGCTTTTGGATGAAAATCGAGATCCGAGGTACCACGCATGTCACAGCAGGTCACTCGACTGGCGTGAGTCACGGATACATACACTTCGCCCACCAACGAGCAGATCTTGTTCCAGGACTAGAAGCTCTGAAGGCTCGGGGCTCGGTCGGTGGCGGGGTTTTGCAACGGGATACTGGGTGCGCTGGGACTTCCGATGGAAGCGCTGGCGGTGTCTAAGTCGACGCTTAGGCTGTGGAGCGAGCGACTGAAGCCGCGCGTGGCCAAGCGCACGAATCAGGATGGGTTGGGTGGTGGACTTCAACGGAGCGCACGCATGAGACCCAGTCGAAGGCAGCGACTATATTTGCCAGCGTTATTCTGGCCACGTCAACGCGAGAAACTACTGTGTGATCTCCTCTCTTGGTCGAAGCGCGAGCGTGCGGCAAACGGTCGCGACAGGAGCGATAGCACAGAACACAAGTCAGTGGACCGACGAAAAGGAAAAGAAAACACACCTCGCCGCTTCTCTTTGTTTCTGTAAATAGCTCGCCGCCGCGCTCTACGGGTAAATATGGACATCAAGCGTTGGCGTATCAAAGTATATTCCAACTTGATTACGAGCTGGCTGCAGCAGCACCCGCTCGATCGACGCTGCGCCTGCTCACGCACGAGGCACAAACACAACAGGATTCATAGGAATCACGGAAGCGCCGTCACCGGGCACGGCGTGGGGGTCGCCGTCGGGTCCGGGAGCGACGTCACCGGGCACGGCGTGGGGGTCGACGTCGGGGTCGACGTCGGGGCGTCAGTGGGCGCCTCCGTCGGCGTCGTCGTCGGCTCAGGCTTGGACGTCACCGGGCACGGCGTCGACGTTGGCGCGTCCGTCGGCTCAGGCTTGGACGTCACCGGACAAGGCGTCGTCGTCGGCTCCGGCTTGGACGTCACCGGACAAGGCGTCGTCGTCGGCTCCGGCTTGGACGTCACCGGGCACGGCGTCGTCGTCGGCTCCGGCTTGGACGTCACCGGGCACGGCGTATTGTCCGGCTTCGAGGTCACCGGGCACGGCGTAGTGTCCGGCTTCGAAGTCACCGGGCACGGCGTAGTGTCCGGCTTCGAAGTCACCGGGCACGGCGTAGTGTCCGGCTTCGAAGTCACCGGGCACGGCGTAGTGTCCGGCTTCGACGTCACGGGGCAAGGCGTCGTCGTATCAGGCTTGGCCGTCACGGGGCACGGCGTGTTGGTCGTGGGGTTCAGGCAGCCGACCGATGGGAAGGCGCAGCCCCAGGTGTCGCCGTTGACGATGACGCACTCGGCGTCCTCCTTGGCCGTGCACTGCGCGCCGTCCCAGGACGGAAGGTAGTCATGGCAGTCGGCGATGGCGACGTCGCCCTTGAGCGGGCAGGCCGTGCCGGCCGGGGCCGCGCCGGCGCCCGAGCACATGGCGCCGCGCGAGGCCGGCGAGTTGTAGGTAGCGTCGCGACACACGGACACGGGCAGGTCCTCGAGCGCGACGGCCGCAGACACGGCCAGCGCCGCCAGTACGATCGATTGGAACGTCTTCATACTTTCCTCGCAACTGGCGCCGATGCCGTCCGAGCTGGGGGAAAGTCGGGAAGGGAGCGCGGAGGGTAACCCGAATGCTGCTGGTCGATTACGACGGCAAATTCGAAAGTGACAGGGGAGAAGCCATGGGCGGCCCGCAGACCCAAAAAAGAAATGGTTACGCCGTCGGCGAGGGTACGCGACGACGAGGGCGCGCGGGCAGACCGACTGGCGGATAGAGGGTACATCTGGTTCTAGAGGCGCACATCCTGTGTTGGTTACTTGCAGAAGCGTAACCCTAGCCAGCCAGTCTCCTCACTGAGGCCCCGTCTCTACGCGCTTCCCTCGAAGAGGGATCAGCGTCTGCTTCAAGGTTACGGTTACGGTATCAGGCCGTCCACCTCCCGATCTTGTCGATGGGGACTAGGGGAAGGCGGTTTAATCTTGGCTTCAGTATGCCACTGTAACCCACCGGCGGCACGCGCCGTCTACTGTCGCGGACTGTCGATTTTGGGACGGTTTGACCAGCATGCGTACCGATATAGTACCAGTTTCCGTCGGTATCTCAGCTATTTCGGACGAGTCAGGCGCGCTGACGGCAATAGCGGCACGCCTGAGATTAGCCAACCGACCGCGACAGCACCTCCATTTTTGGTGGGCAACACGCACTGGATATTTACGGAGCAGGGCGTTGGTTTCGTTCAGTGCAACTGGTGAGAATTCCATACTGCACATGCACTAAGTCACGTTTTGTTTATATATGTACAGTACCCTGACTGCTTTGTCGCGGATGCCTGCGCTTTTTTTTTTGGGTTCTTGAATGTTTTTGGAAGCCACCAAATCAAGTTGAGCCAAAAAAATGTCCATTGTGACGCAGTGAACACTTTTGAATAGCACAGTGAAGTTCAAAACAGCTATTGCTCAATCATTATTGGGGTGCACAGTACACCAACATTGGGGCGTTGACTGAAGGTGCTCTTGCGAGCTGCCAGCCTTCCACGGGATGCCGCCATTGATCACCACACCGATCGATTCTGCTGCACGTCGGTGGCTTGGACACCCTTTCGCACCGATATTCTGCGTTCCTGCTCGGTTTGACACTCTCATCCTCGCTAGATGTGCCGATCCCGCCGTTGGCGATTAATAAAACTGCTTCAGCTTTCGTCTCCTCCCGCTTTCCTCTGCGCTCGCCCACCATGAGCGCATTGCACTGCGCTGATTGCTCAGAGTGCAGTACCCTGAGCGCCTCCAGCCAGCGGAATGGAGGCTTATTAAAACCAAGTCGCACCGAGGAACTCGTCCATTTCCCGGGTTTACACATCCAGCTCCCCTGCCGAACGAAATATCCGCTCCATAAAATATCTGCCGCGCCAACACTTTTGGGGAATATCCGTCTTTTTTAACTTGAAGTTGCGCTCCTGAGATGGTCAGGCTCACTGGGAGATGGGCTCCCGCCGTTCCAGAACCTGTCAGCACAATTTCAGTGCGGCCAACATACTCAGTCCAAGATAATCAGCTCCGGTGCTCATGCTCACCTACAGTACGTTCACGCCACCCACCTCCCCTCCCTCGCCCCCTCCTTCAGCCGCCCGACCCACCCGGCCACGCAGCTTCAAGCCGCCGACTCGTTCAAGCAGGGCCCTCTCCTCCCAGCGCTGCTCCTCCTCTCCTCTCGTGCTCTCCTCCCTCGCCATCGTCTCCTTCCGTGTATGCATGCACGTATGCAACGCCGCTGCATATCACGGGCGCCGTCCGACTCGCCGACGCGAGGTTGCTGCCTCCGATCATTCTCAAATTTGCCTCATCAGCGACAAATCCAAGTGTGCACTCCGCCTCCACCCCACTCCCCGAAAATGAAGTCCTTCGTCGCCGCCCTCGCCGTCGCCGCCGCCGCCATGGCCACCGCTGACGCCGCCACGTGCGCCACCTCGGTGCTCTCGGCCCTGCTGAGCGACCAGTACATCGACAAGTGCTCGTCGGACTCGGGCTACGCCTTCACGTCGGGCGTCAAGCCGACCGAGACGGAGGCCGTGGCCATGTGCGCCTCGAGCGCCTGCCACAGCCTGCTCGCGGACGCCAAGGGCATGGGCCTGACGGAGTGCCAAATCCCGCTCGGCGACAAGATCAACCTGCTCGCGGACCTGATCAACTACGTGCCGACCTTCTGCACCAGCGACGGCGGCTCGACCACGAACGCGCCCACGACCGCCCCGTCGCCGACTAGCACGGGCTCGACCACGGCCGCTCCCACGACCACGCCCTCGACCACGGCCCCCGCGGCTTGCTAAGCACCAGGCGACAGATGCGATTGCTCGTGCAGGGGTAACCTCGCTGAGCGGTCCTCGCTGGTATGAAGAAGACAAGCGGCTTGGTGACACGCAGGGCTGCTTTGAATGTTTTCGTCCATGTTCTCTCGATTCGCCGCGAGTGGTCTCGCCGATGGGGCTTCTACCGGCGCACTCGGGTGCGGTGTCTTTAGCCTCTAGGGGCGCTGCGATCCGGTGCATTTTGCGCTAAGCTCGTAATACAGAGACCGTTCCCTTCACTCTTCCCTGTTGTCTATACTGTTTGTTGCGCCAATCGGCTGAGGCTTTAATGCTGTCATTATCGGTGACGAAGCACAGCCTGTGGTCATCTTGTGCAGTGCCCAAGCGTTGATATAGTCGACCGACCCTGGCAAAAGTGATGATGATGTGTGCGGTTGCTTAGGCTCTATATAGGGCCGGCCTCCATCTCGTCTTGACCATTCAATCCCGAGTGGTCATGCGCCGATTTATAGCGATCGATCCTAAGCACTAGGACGATCGTTCAGTGCGACACATCTGCCGTCTCCCCGCCCGCAGACATGGGACTCTCGTGTCATGACGAGATTCACTCGGTCATATGAACTCGGCTGGGGACGATGGAAAGGATCCATGATACAGCTGGGGTGGCAGTGCCCGGCCGATCGACCAACCATAAAACAACGAACATCGAGACGACGGGCACAAGAAAGACATTTTCCCTATCAGCTAATACCACAGACTAGGTCGATCGATACCGGCTGCTTCCAGGCAATCAGAGAGCGAGACAAGACTACGACGACCAAGTCACCCTCATATTGTAGCCGTTCACATTAGGCGGTCTGGTTGATTATGGACTGCCCCTTACGCTAGCGCCGCTAAGGGTATGGCATGCGAAGTCCAATGCAATAGTGAGCGGTGATTCGAACATACCAATGACCAGGCGCCGGCACTTTATCTCAACAGGGTGGTGACAGGGTCTTCGTTCGTGACCAAGCAAGCGCGTTTGATAGAGCAGTCGGCGCGCATACCCTCGAGCCCACGGATAACGCTCCAGTGACGCCGAGACTCGGTAGGATCGAATGCAATGCAACGAGAGCGGTGGACATAAAGTGTGGCGAAGCACTGCGTATATCCCCCGCTAGCCAATCAATCAGCACACTACCGTTGCCGACGAGTTGGGCGCTCTCGCATCGCATTCGCCTGACCCTGGGGCTAAAAACACACACAGAACAGTCTCATACAACGTTCTTCGCCCACGTCAGAGCCCACACTTCGCCGCGCAAGCTCCGTCACTCGGTCGCAGCGGCGATTGCCCGGTCGTGGAGGCACAACGGCCAGGAGATGGTGCTCGACCCGCCCCGCTTAGCGGCAGCCAGCTCGGGCCGACCGTCAGCGGCCGTCAGCGACCGTCAGCGGAGCACCGCTCAGCAATCCGCATAATCAACAAAGCAGCCCAACACGTGCGTCGCGGGAGTGTCGGATGACGCCGCTGTATCACGGCCGGCCGCCCCATCAATGGAGGGAGCAGCAGCGGAACGAACCCCAACTCCCCCAGCGGAGACCACTTGCCGGCCATCACGGAAACCAACAGGGTGCGGAAGCCAGCGCATGATGCGCCGGACGGCAACGCTGGGCGAGGGAGGAGCGCGGCGGCGGGTGGCGGGCGTCGGCATCACGTCGACCTGCCGGTGCTTGAAGCTCCGGCGGCGGCCTTCACGTCCGGATCGGCGATGGCGTGACGTGAGTTTCGGGGGGGGAGTGATCGGATTCCAGAGGTAAAACTCTAAGACCAAATAGTAGGAATTCAATATGACAGGTAGAACTTCCGGGACCAAATAAAAGGGATAATATCCCACGGAATATCCGAGAGTACCAAAGTGGGACGCGCGCGGGCGGAGGCGGGCCGCGCGGCCGCGCCCCCAGCGCAAAAGCGCGGGCGAGGCGTCCCACTGCGCTTTGCTGTCAGTAGAAAAGTTGGTTCTTTCTGGTATTGAATCGTCCGCCCGGCCTTCAAGTTGCCGTTCGGGCGTCAGCTTCTACGCTTTTCCTGCTGATGAAAGTCGACGGAGCGCTCTGTTATGCCTGCGAGCGCGTGGGATGCCGATCGGTGGGGAAGATGCCACAGTGGACGCGTGCAATTAGTAAGCGGCGTCATGGAGTAGAATCCACTCGTGGCCAGTCCATGGGCGGCGGATTAGTCCGAGGGCAAGGCGTTCCACCGTCGGTGTCACCACGGTGCCGGTTGTGGCGGCATCACTGACGCCCAGCGTCCGGTATGCGAGGCATTACACGAGTAGAGGGTGTGAAAACCCGATACTACGGGGTCGACTCTCTCTGGTCTCCCGCTCGTCGGTGGCGCCAGCGGGATGTATTCGTTCGCAGCGTGGCCGCGGTGGCGATCAGAGGCACCAGTGGCGTGTTCTGCGCCGTTCCACTCGGCTCGAGCGTCGAGTGCGCCGACCAAGTCGCCGCCGTCACCTCCGCGGGTCAAGACGTGGGCTTTGGCACCCACTTCCACTCATCTTTTACAGCTGCCGAGGTCTCTTTGATCATGGACAGCCCGGGAAGTGGGTGAGTGGCTTGGCGTAATACAGACCGTGCTCACCACTCGCACTGTGGCGCCCTAGACTCTGCCCAGCCTCCCGGGCGCGCAAACAGCGCCACCGTGTGCGTCTTCGGCTGACCCCCCCCCCCCCCTCAACGGCGTCAGTCCCCACATTTCGCCGCGCGCCTTACGCCGAGCGGCCGGCGCGTCTTTGACAGCGAGGGATGCGCCTGCCCGCGGCTCCACGACCGCGTCTATTGTCCGCGACAGTGGCTCCTCCTCCCGCCGGCACCAACTTCAAGCTCGGCAGCACATGACCTTGTACTGTACACTACACACATGCACCTGCAATGCTCGGAACATCAACGCACGCGAGTCTAATGGCTAAATCGAAGCGCTCCTTGATGTGGACAAGTGGGGCGCATTCATGCCGTTCTCGTCGCTACGCTATCATTTGATGCACCTGCCAGCGTCCTCGGGTACTTTACATTACAGCGAACAGTACTCATACTGGTATAGTACTCGTCCACCTTGGCGCGCTGCACTGCAAGGCGTGCATCCAGCTGCTTGACGAGCTGCAATGACGCAGGTTGCTGTGCTTGGCCGCCTTGGCCGCTCGGACTAATCCGAACGATCGGTCCCTATTATAGCAGAGCGCGCGACGGAAAGAGCCGAGCGACAGCACATCTTGGTGCGCGCGGTCGTCTCTCGTCTGTCTCCTCTCACCGTCGACGTTGCGGATAGGAAAGAAGCCCAACGAGCGAGACAAACGCCCGAGCTCCTTCTGCTCTCGCTGATTTGGCTTGTGCAACGCGGTCACATGCGCCGGTGTAATGTGGAAGCGGCTCCGTACAGCGCGCACTCCTCCACCGTCCAATTCACGGCATCAACAGGTCGTCATGACTCCGCTGACGGCCATCAGCTACGTGAGGATCGCTTGCTGCGCTTCGCTCCTCCTGCCAGTCACCGCACCTTCAAGCTTCTCGCGCTTCCCGCCATCCGCCCATCGCCCTCGCCCGTTTTTCTCCTCCGCCGCCGCGTTTCACCGTCCACCACTCCCCGTTTTGCTCGTGCCGGGACAAGACGCCGCGTCTTCCTCGCCCGCCCACTCGTCGCCGTTGATCGGACCAAGAAAGACCGCTTTGCACCATGAAGTCCTTCTTCGCGGTCGCCACCACGGTCGCCGCGCTCGTGGGCAGCGCCAACGCCGCCGCGTGTTCCACGTCCACGCTCATCAAGTTGCTGAACGACCCGTACATCAACACGTGCTCCAGCGAGTCGGGCTACAGCTTCCTGCTGGGCGAGAAGCCGACAGTGGCAGAGGCCAACGCAATGTGCGGGGTCTCTGCCTGCAAGTCGCTGCTGGCCAACACGCTCGCGCTCGGTCTCTCAGAGTGCACGCTGCCCATCGGCCCCGGCATCTACCTCTTTGCTGACCTCATTAACTACGTGCAGGGGATCTGCGAGGGTACCTCCTCGCCCACGTCAACGCCGACGCCGACTCCGACTCCGACCCCGACGCCCACCCCGACACCCACTCCTACTCCCGCCCCGACACCCACTCCTACTCCCACCCCGACGGCTACGACTACTGTGCCCTCGTGCACTGCGGCGCAGCTCAAGATTCTCCTGCTCAACACGTACAAGGCTCAATGCACCACCGACACTGGCTACTCGTTCACGACGCCCTACGTCCCCACGACTGCTCAGGTTGCTGCCATGTGCGCCTCGAGCGCCTGCGTGTCGCTGTTCGCTGACGTTCAGGCCGCTGGTCTGTCCGAGTGCCGCACGCCCACTGGTGGCAAGATCCTGCTGCTGGCGGAGCTGGTGAACTACGTGCCGGCTCAATGCGCGCTGATCACTCCTGCGCCGACGACGGTCGCTCCCACGCCCCCGCCGACTACCGAGGCTCCCACGGAGGCTCCCACTGACACACCGACGGATGCACCGACGGACGCTCCGACGCCCACGGTCACACCGACCCCGACCCCGGCGCCGACGTCCACGGAGTCGCCGGAAACTCCCGAGCCGACCGTCGAGCCCACGACGCCCCCGCACGACTCGTGCTGATCGGATCGGCCCATGCTCACTGACGCCGGCCGCCGCGCCGCTATCGTCGCTAAGAGAGGGTATGCTTCCTCTCCATCGCTCTCTCAGCCCTTCTTGCGCCTTGTTTTCGCCGTAACCCGTTTGAGTTTTGAAATACCATGACGAGCTCCCCGCCACCCACGCGTCGTCTCACCCATTCGTTGCGTCGGTCCATTCGGCACTGACAGAACGCCTTCGCTATATATATATATATATATAACACTCTGGACTGCGTTAAGCGTGGATCGTTGGCTGCGCTGCTGCATGAGCATGCAGTACAAGCAGCGCTCTGAAGCCGATTGTTGCGGTAGTCGCGCTATATAAAGGCGAGGAGATACGATCCAACATGCGAGCAGCGCAGTGTACCCATGCTGATTCTTACGCGAAGCTCATTCACTGAAATGTCGTCGATTTAGTCTAAAGCTGAAGTGATTGGCTGAAAATGGAGAATACATGTACCCAATCAAGCATGTCCAGATTGAACCGCCCTAATATTCACATTATCAGTTGAGGTATATGACTCTTATCACCGGACACGATCCCCATCTTCCGGCCAACGTGTTGCACTTCAGATCACTCTCCCTTTCGCCTTCAACGCCAGAGCAACCCACGAGCAGTACCATTCCCCGGAAAGGCCGCCTTCTTCCATACTGAGCCCAAGTCAAGCATGGACGACGCAACCAAGCCTTCCGCCGCCGAGCCGCCGCCGCACGCCGCGGATGCCGCGTCCGTCACGGTCGTTCCTGCCGCCGTGGCCGTCCCGGTCGCGCCCGCGGCTGCTGCGTTCGCCGTGGAGGGCGTGGCGGCGTCTCTAGCGCGCGAAACTGCGTTCGCGACGCCTGCTGCCGTCCCTTGCGGCCCTTTGCTGACGACCCCGTCGTTGTCTCCCCCGCGGCCGGCGCCGGCGTTCCCGTCGTCGCCTGCGAGCATCAGCGCGGCGGTGCTCAGCGGGTACGTGGGTGACTTCTACCGGCTGATGGAGGGGCTGGAGAGGACGCTGGGCGACCTCAAGCTCGACCTGCCGCAGATCGCCGTCATTGGCCAGGAGAGCAGCGGCAAATCAAGCGTGCTCGAGAGCCTGACCATGATGCCGCTCTTCCCGCGGGACAAGAACATCTGCACGCGTATGCCCATCCGCCTCAAGATGCGCCACGTGCCCATGCGCGACTTCGTCGGAGGCGACCCGGAACTCATGCCATCCCGCGGGGTTGCTGTTGCCGAAACGCACGAGGTGCACATGAAGCTGATCTACTCGGACGACCGCCCGCCGACGCTGGCCAATCGGACGTTCACACTGGAGGAGGCGTCGCCGTACATGGCGCTGTGGATGAACGGCATCCTCGAGCAAGAGATAAAGGAGGAGAAGAAGGTCGGCGTCGTAGATCACATTCTCGAGGTAGAGGTGCGCTCGCCACTCGTCCCAAACCTGAATCTCGTCGACCTCCCAGGCATCGTGTCCGGGCGACTCGCGGGCGAACCTGATGACATGATGCAGCAGACGCGCGCGCTGGTTGAGAAATACCTTGCAACCCTTCACACTCTGGTGCTCGTGGTCGTGCCAGCGTCCGAGCACACGCGGAATTCCCAGGCCTTTCAGCTAGTTCAGCATCACGAGCTTACAGACAGCACCATTGGCGTGCTCACAATGGTCGACCTCGTGGCACAACACGGACCACTTGCGCGAGTGATGGAGCGACTTGATGGCACGTCCGGCGACATTATCGAGCTCAAGCACGGGTATGTCGCTGTCATGAACCGCGACACAACGCAACAGACACAGTTCTCGCTAGAGGCGTTCAAAAAGATTGAGAACGCGTATCTGCGCCAGCACTTGCCAGGCTACATTGAGCGCAACCTTGCCTCAAGCACAGCCCTCGCTTACAAACTGGAGAAGATGCTGGCAGAGCACGTCACCACGCGCTGGGTGCCGCACACACTCGAGAAGGTCGAGAACGAGCGAAAAATAGCGGCGATTCAGCTAGCGTTGCTCGGTCCAAGCGGTCAGAAGATGGTCAGCGACTTTTTGGGAGACACATCTCCTACTGCACGACGCGGACGGGTGTTTCGTCTTGTTGAAGCGGTGCTGCCCAGACTCCTGGAGGGCGTCGACGCCGAGACGCTCGGGCTTATGGCTGCTATTCACCAGGACTTCGTTCGCTCGCGCGATGAGTACACGCTCATGCTGGCACCTTACCAACTCAACTCGGGGAAGGGAAAAGCGGCGAAGGCATCAGGAGGATCCATGATGGGGTCGATGCTGATTCTTCAGTCGTACAAGCTGTACATCCGCTCCAACCTGAGCGCCATTTTCAAGAACATCGCGTTGCGCCTGGTGCTGCTGATCCACAACATCATCGCCGATGGCAAAGAGTCAAAATCTAGCGCAGAACCGACGCCGTCGCTGCGCCTGGAGCGTTTCATGAACCTCCACCTGTTCTTTGCCAGCGCTATCTGGGAACAGCTGAACGAGCTCTTGGTTGACGAGGAAATACTGCTCAGCCGGATCGAGGAAGGGTTCTACGCGTTCGAGTCGAAGGAGCAGGACGCAGCGGAAGTGACAACGGCGGAGACGACTCGCGGTGCGGAGGGTCTCGATGCGGCGTTTGTCAAGAAATTGCGAGCATTCCTGGGCATCCAAGGGTTCCAGAACACATCGATCGATAAGCTCTTCGAGTTCAGACCCACGACGCCGTCTCCGATTATGGACAGGTAAGGCACAAAGCCTCCGCTGCTTTCATTCAAGATTATGGATTCGCACTCACTCTTGCTCATGTTTATATCTACTGCGTTAACCAGATCGGCAGCACGTCGTATCCTCCAAGCGCGAGCACCGAGCCGGCGTGCAAAGTCGCCATCGCGGAGCAAGTCGGCAAGCGCATCGCCATCGGCCGATGGTGCATCGACTGGTTTGCCCTTCGTCTTCGGCGGCGAATTCGAGGAGCGTCTGCGGTTTGCGCTTGGTCTGCACGTGATCGCGCCACTGCTCCACGCAGTCTCGGACGTCACCGACCTCGAGCGGCTGATGCACTCGTACCTGAAGCTGAACCCGGCGGTGAAATCGACGCCCGACCACATCTTCCATGAGACCACATCCGGCGAGCGCGAGCAGCTCGAGGCGCTGATCGAACGCCTGGACTCGGTCCGCGACGGCCTCACAGCCATGGCACCGCCGTCGTAAGTATTCGCACTGCATTATTTCGCTGCACTTGCGTGTGGTTGCTTTGAAGACAGCTCGGACTTGCGACAGCGCTCACTCGCGAATGAAGCCGTGATTCAACCGCGCTGAAGTTGACGCCCATACTCGTACTCCCACGCTCGCACGTTTAGACCGTGGCGATAGCGAGTGTCTCACCCTCCCCCTCGAAGTCCTTGGCCATGATGGCAAGCCTGAAAGTGGTTTTCTACATTCAGAGTCCGGCATCGTCGCAGGCCGCCGCTTTTGAGGTCTATTTCGTCTCAATTTAGTGTCGCCTCGTTCAGCGCGCTTCGGCACCTCATCCGGCATCGCGTTCATGCCGGCAATCTTGTCGCGAGGGCAACACCACGCTCCATCGCCCAGCGTGAAGCCTACCGCCGCATTAACTGAGTCTGTTCGTCACCAACCAAGCCACAGGATCCCGACAATATGCATGTCAAACGTCTCAGCAGCGGCAGCCGCCTTAATATTAACCTTAGGTGAGAAGATCTAGAGGAGCTACACGAGCAGCGAGGTGACGAGGCCGTTACCGTAGGAGCGGTCGATCTGCACGACGCCATTGGCGACGAGCGAGTAGAGCGCGCGGATGACAGCGGCGCTGTTGGGCGACTTGCCGTGCTCCTGCATGATGGCGGCCGTCTGCTGCTTGAGCTCGTTCACACCCAGCTCGCCCGCGTGCTCGTACAGCAGGTGCAGCAGCACGGCCTCCTCGCGCAGCGTCGGCGGGCTCGTGTCGCGCGCCGTCAGCAGCTGTACGTCCACCATGTGCTTCATCTTGTGCTTGAGCCGCGCCAGCTGCAGCTTGCGCGCCTCCACGCGCTCCTGCAGCGCGTCGCGTTCACGCCGGCGCTCGTCGATTTCGTCGCGCAGCGCCGGCAGCTCGTGTTTGTGCTCGTCCAGCTCCTCGCTGCGCTTCTCGGCCGCCAGGATCTCGCGCTCCAGCGTGTCCTTGGCCGCGCGCAGCGTGATCAGCTCGCCCTCAAGCTCGCGCGTGCGCTCCGACTCGACCCGCGGCCGCTTGGGCGCCGCACCGTCGTCTCCTTCCTCCTCCGCGTTGGTCGGCGCACGCCGCCGCCGCTTGCGCCGCAGCGACTCAATGGCCGCCTCAATGTCGCGCTTCTCTTCCGTGCGCAGCGCCAGCGCCTCGCGCAGCTCCCGGTTCCGCGCCTCCAGCCGCGCCACCGCCTTCTTGCCGCCCTCGTCGGTGCCCTTGGTCTCCTCCTCCTCGTCCTGTTCGTTCTGCTCGTCGCTGTCTGCTCCCTCTTCCTCGTCTTCCTCCGTCTGCTCTTCCTCCTCCTCCTCGCTCTCCTGCTCGTCGTCACGCAGCGCGTTGAGCTCGACCTCGAGCTCGGCCACGGCCTGCTCGCGCACCTGCATCTGCGCCTCCCACTCCTTCTCCTCGCGCTCCAGCTGCGACTCGACGCGGTCGTTAAGAGTCACCTCGTCGGCTGGCCGCCGCAGCCGCTCCTCCAGCACGCGCACCGTGGCCGCCAGGCTCTCGTGGCGCCGCCGCAGCCGCTCAGCGCGCTCCGCCGCCTCGGCGTCCCCGCGCTCGGCCGCCAGCCGCCGCAGCGCGTCCTGCCAGCTCTGCGGCCGCTGCGACGCCGCGCTGCGCTTGGCCGAGTACGCCGCCGCCGACACCACCGAGAATAGTGACCCGCGCGCCGCAGAAGGAGACACAGAGGCAGCAGAAGACGAGGAAGAATCGGGCAGCGCGCGCGGCGGGCCGGCGGCCAACGAGCTCGTGGCGGGCGTGGGACGTAGAGGAAGCGCGCGCGCCTCCGGCCGGCGGAAGTCGCAGCCCGCGATGGCGCCGCCCACCTGCTGCAGCTCGGCCGTCAGCGCGCGCAGCCGCCGAGACGCGTCCGGCGTGCGTGGCGTCATGACTTTCGCCTTTATACCTGGGGTTTGCATGCCGCTAGGGTTTCCGCTGCAGGGTTTAGAAATGGACGGGGGAGGTTTTCGGCGCGAAAAGTGGAGTGCACTAGTCCGGACCAGTACCTTATAATAGGGTTTAAACGCGGTACGAGGACCGATGACAGCGGTATTGACGTCGGTATCGTACCTATACGAGTATGTATTATACGTACAACCGGTCGTTTCCGTCTATTTTTCTGCGGGTCGTTTCGACTTTTGTCGTTGTGTTTTTTCTTTCGGATCTATTTTATACTTGAATTTTGTATGCAACGCGGCGTCTTCTTCCATTTTCGCCCCGCAGGTAAAGCACGGCACGACCCTTGACGACGACGGAGGCGGACGACGGACGGACGCGCCCCTCCGCCCTCCGCCGGTATTATTAGTGCTTCTCTGGGCCTACGCGCTATCCGCAGGCACGCCGCCAGTTCCCAGTCCCCCGCAGCTACCGCGAGTATCAGCGACCGACAAGCGAGCGACCTTGAAGCCTCCCTCCCGACCGATTCACGCCCCTAGGACAGTCTACAGACGACAGCGGCCAACATGTCGGATGCGCAGACCAAGAAGCTGAACGAGGAGATCGAGCGGCTCGAGATGGACCTCAAGACGCTCGAGGGTGCCTGCACCACCACCGAGGCGGCCAAGAAGTGCGTCCACTCGTGAAGAAACCCTGCCAATGCTAGACGGGATGGATAGAGGAATGCTAACGACGGCTGCTTGTGCGCTACAGGATTGCCGAGTACTGCCAGTCGACGCCCGACCCGTTTCTGGGCGAGAACGAGGGGACCAACCCGTGGCAACAGAGCGGCCAGGGCGGTGGTGGTTGCATCATCCTGTAGGCCGCCGTCTCTGCGCCCGTCCAGTCTGGCCGTCGACCTGCAGCTGTAGTGGAGAGAATGACGTTCGCGTGACGCTCGCAGGGCGGCGGACCAGGCGGGAAACAACGTAAATCGCTCTATTATATATAACACTGCTCCCTTCAGCGCTCGCCCTGCCACCGACCGACGGACGAGCCGATAGACTGGGTGGGGCCAACGATCCGATCGCTTCGAGCCTTTAACGGAGACGGAGCCTACTTCTTGGCCTTCTTCTTCTTGTCGGCGTTCAGGAACTCCTCGCCCTTCTTGCCCTCAAACCCAGCACGCTGCACCACCGCACGGGAATGTTAAATATCACCACTTCATCGCTCACATGGAGTCAACCGACCAACGCACCGGTCCCTTGGCGCCCTTCTTGTCGGCATCCTTGTCCTTGTCCTTGCCGCCGCGCATGTTGGCCAGGCGCTTCTTCTGCTTCTCCTTCTTCTGCATCTCGAGCTGCGTCGTGCGTTGTTTCCTGTCAAAGCGCAGCGAGCGCATACATCAGATCAACACGCCTAGACACCACAGCAATCAACAAACCACCTACCACTCCTTGGCACTCTTAGCCTTCTGCTTCTCCTTCTTCTTGAGCTTGTTGCGCAGCAGCTTGGGGTCGTCCAGCACGACCTCGCCGGCAGCCTGCTTGATGGCCTTGTCCCAGCCCTTCTTCTGCACCAGCGCCTTGCCCTCCTCCGTCTTCTTGAGCTCCTCCATGCGCTGCTGGTTGCGCTCCGCCTTCTTGAGCAGGTTCTTGATGCCGCGGATGCCCTGCCCGTTGCGCGTCTTCTTCTCCGGCTTCTTCTTCTTGTCCTCGTCGTTCAGCAGCAGGCTGCCGTACGAGATGGCAGCCGCGCTGACCGCCTCGGGCGCGGCCTCCGCCTGCTTTTTGTCGTCGCCCGCCGCCTTGCCGTTCGCGTCCGCGGCCTTGCCCTTGGCGTCCGTCTTCTTGTCTCCGCCCTTGCGCTGCTTCTTGGCCGGCGGCTGCGCGTTCGCGTTGGTGCGCTGTCGCTTCTTGCCCGTTTTTTCGTCCGCCTTGCGCTGCTCGCGCAGCGCCTGGATCTTGACCGCCAGCCGCTCCTTGAGTCCGTCCAGGCCCGTGGCCGTCGACGTCTTCGGGTTCACGGGTGCCACCGACGCCTCCACCTGCTTCTGGCGTTTCTCCTCGGCCGCCGCGTCCTGTTGCCGCTCCTCGTTCGACTTCTGCTCGCTCGGCGAGTACTTGGCGCGCTTGAGCGCGTGTTTGGACGATGTCTGCGACGTCGCTGCCAGCACGTTCTGCATCGTTCAGAGACGCACACAGGTCAGTTCTCCACGCTCTACACCATCAACCACGCCACTGCCAACAGCGCGCGCACCTTGTGGTACTTCTTGGTCGCCTTGGGCGCCGACTTGCGCCAGTTCTCCTCCTCATCCGTCGGGAAGTAGTACTGCGCCGGGATGTTCTCCATTGCGTCGCAGAAGAAGCGGTCGTCCCGCTCCACCGCGCGCAGCAGCTCCGCCTCCGCCGCGTTCTCTACCGCCGGGACCTCCGCCTTCCGCCCCTTCTGCGCCGCCGTCGGCCGCTCCGCAACCGCCACAGGCGCCGCCATCAGCCCGCGTCCCAGCAGCATTCTGTCCTCCGAGTCTCGTTATGAGCGCCCAGGCGCTGACCGCCCGCAAAAAGCCGCACTATGACTGGCGCGCACGTCCACTCGCCTCTCATTGGTTAAATATAGATCATTAAAGTCCAATTACAGCCAATAATGAAATATTTTACAGTATAATTCATCATTGGTCAAAACTACGCTATACCACCTCCCATTAGTAAAAACACGACAACAGGGAAGACGTACGTGGCCGACGACCATAACGCACCCGACGCCGGACGCCGACCGCGGACACCCGCCGCGCCTTCTTCCTCGCTCCGCCGCGGCCGCTAGAGGCGCTCGGGACCGCCGACCGCCATGCGGGCCGCGCTGCGATGGTTCTGGTCCTGGATCACCTTCACCTCCGTCTCCGTCGCCGTCTTCGTGCGTCTCCCGTCGTCATTGCTTCACGGAAGGGGAGGACACGTGGACTGACCCTCGTTGCTGTCTGCAGGCCGCGTACTTTGGCTTCGTCTCCACCCAGGTACCAAAGCGAGCACTAGTGATATCTTACAGCCGCGGCAGCCGTCACTAACGCGTCCATATCTCCATTCACCGAGCAGATCTACCAGATCATGTACCCGTCCTTCGCGCACACCGACGGCCCGACGCTCGACCCCCTGTGGCAGGTAACCACGCCGCAATCCTCTCGTCTACCACTAGATCCTAGCGCTAACGCCGTACGACTGCGTCTGCAGGAGGGCACGCCGCTGTTTGCCGAGTGCTTCCTGTCGCCGCGCGAGACGTGGGACCCGCGGCGCGACTTTGACGGCGGGGCCGTGCGCGTGGGCGATTTCGCCGACCTATCGTTCGACTGGACGGACAACGAGCGCTTCACGGAGCTTAACGTATCGCGCGACGCGCTGCTGGCGCTGGCGTCGCCCTCGGACGCCGAGGCGGAGCGCCAAGTGGACGGCATGTGGCGTGCCGTGCGCCACAATGGTACGCTGTACCTGCACGTGCACGTGACGATGCGCGGGGCGGCCGCCGACCCGCGGGACACCAAGTTCGACGCGCACAAGACGGTGCACCAGTCGCACGCGCTCATGTCATTCGCACCGCGGCTGAACGCCAAGAATGAGACCTTCCTGCTGGACCGCTGGGTCGGGAAGGTGCTCACCGCATCCACCTCTAACGAGGACGAGAACGCCGAGCCCGACCCGGCGCTGACGGCGGACGTGGTGTCCTACTGGAAGCCGCACATGGCGATCCGACTCGTGACGGACTTCAAGAAGTACCCCATCCGTGAGGTGCCCGGCCTGGTCTTCCAGAACCTCAAGTACGTGCAGGTGGAACTGCCGGACGACCGGCAGCGCCGCAGCAAGAAGCCCAAGACGGCCTGGCGCTACGTACCATCCATGTACCTGGACGACATGGGGCAGACGCTCGAGAAGCTGGTGCCGCTCAACCGGTCCGTGTCGACGCTGCCGCTGCGCATCTCGTACGAGCCCATGTCATACGCGCGCTGGCAGATCCTGCTGACCATGGAGATGGCGCTGCGCTCGCAGGAGCAGCTTGGGTTCCAGCGGCAGGACCTGGACACGCTGCGCGGCATGATGGCCGACACGAACCCGTACCTGCTGGTCGTCACGCTCACGGTATCACTGCTGCACATCCTCTTCGACTGGCTGGCGTTCAAGAACGACATCGCCTACTGGCGTGCCAAGAACGACGACATGGTCGGAATCTCGCTGCGCTCCATGGTCGTGTCGCTCGTCTCGCAG
Organism: Phytopythium sindhum; assembly: GCA_023334395.1. NCBI lineage: Eukaryota > Oomycota > Peronosporomycetes > Pythiales > Pythiaceae > Phytopythium > Phytopythium sindhum. The sequence goes on along the minus strand of JAASGW010000352.1, from coordinate 11,176 downwards.
AGCATCATCCTGCTTTATCTGGTACACGAAGAGGCGACGCTGCTCATCACGGCGCCGTCCGCCATCAGCTGCGTGCTGCTCGTGTGGAAGATCGCCAAGGTTTGGCGCGCCAACAAGAGGAAGCGGCAGCTCGCGGTCGCGTCCAGCGATGGCAAAGCCGCAGAGCACGACCGGCTGACGCTGACGGCCAAGGCGGACGAGATGGCCACCGCCCACATGATGTTCGTGCTCGCGCCGCTGCTGGTCGGGTACGCCAGCTACTCGCTGCTGTTCAAGCAGCACGCGAGCTGGTACGGCTGGGCGCTCGGGTCGCTTACGGGCGCCGTGTACGCGTTCGGGTTCATCATGATGACGCCGCAGCTGGTCATCAACTACCAACTCAAGTCGGTCGCACACCTGCAGTGGCGCTTCCTCATCTACCGCGCGCTCAACACGTTCATCGACGACCTGTTCGCGTTCGTCATCACCATGCCCACCATGCACCGCCTCTCGTGCTTCCGCGACGACGTCGTCTTCTTCATCTACCTCTACCAGCGCTGGATTTACCCCGTCGACACGGCCCGCAAGTTCGACGAGGACGACGGAGAAGGTGGCAGTGCCGGTGCCGCTGAGGAGCGTGTCGAGCACGAGCACAACGAGTGATCCGAGCCATAGACACCGCGACAGAAGAGCGCAACCGATACAAGGTGAGCTAGCTCTTTACCCTTTGCCGTTCCGTTAGCAAGCGTTCATTTGTTTCCAGTCTCTCGCATCACCACTCGCTCCGGCCTCCTTCCGACCCAATCACGCTACAAGTTCAAAGCATCGCTCTTACCTTACTACCAAATCGTCAAGGACCCGACGTCATGGCATCGCATCTTCGAGGCGCCTGATCATGACAGTCTTGCTCTCGAGGTAGGCGTCCAGCCCGGCCTCGCCCAGCTCCCGGTCGACGCCCGAGTCCTTGAACCCGCCGAAGGGCGCCGCCGGGTCGAACGCGTTGTAGCAGTTGACGTATACCGTGCCGGCGCGCAGCGCGTTCGAGACCTTCACAGCGGTGTCCAGACTGCGCGTCATCACCGCGGCGGCCAGGCCGTAGGACGAGTCGTTGGCGCGGGCGATCGCCTCGTCGACCGTCTCGAACCTGAGGATGCACATGACGGATCCGAAGATCTCCTCACGGGTGATCTTCATGTCATCCGTCACATCCGCGAGAACTACCGATGACAGCAACCACTCGCGGTCTCCAACGCGATCGCCGCCGACCAGCAGCGTGGCGCCCTGCTTGACGCCCGAGTCGATGTAATTCATCACATTACGCAGTTGCCCCTCGTCAACCAGAGGACCCAAGCGCATGCTCAAGTCGAACGGGTCGCCAACGCCCTCACCTGCCGCGCGTGTCGCCTCTACCACGCGCTTGAGGAACTCGTCGTAGACTCCCGACTGAATGAACACGCGCGAGCCGACCACGCAGCTCTGGCCGGAGTTGGCGAAGGTACCTGCCGCTGCCTGCTTCACCGCCACGTTCAGATCCGCGTCGTCTAGCACGATGGCGGCCGATTTGCCGTCCAACTCCAGCGTCACGCACTTGAGGTTGCCCACGTACGACGCGCGCATGAGCTCGTGCCCGACCTCCGTCGATCCCGTGAACGCGATCTTGTCCACGCCTGGGTGCTGCGTCAGGTAGGACCCCGCCGTCCCGGAGCCAAAGCTCGGGAGGATGTTGACAACGCCATTGGGGAACCGGTCTCGACCACAAGCTCTCCGAGGCGGAGCGTGACCATCGGCGTCTGCTCCGCGGGCTTCAGTACAACGGTATTGCCGCACGCGAGGGCCGCGCCGAGCTTCCACGCAGCCAGCACGAGCGGGAAGTTCCATAGCAGGATCTGCGCGCACACGCCAACCGGCTCCTGCTTCGTGTACGACAGGAACGGGCCCGACACGGGCAACACCTTGCCGTGGATCTTGTCGGCACAGCCGGCGTAGTAGCAAAGCGAGGCGGCTGCCAGCGCCGCATCTCGGGTACTGGAGGCGGCGAAGGGTTTGCCGTTCTCGAGCGACTTGAGCGCCGCCAGCTCCTCACCGTTGGCCTCCACCAGCTCCGCCAGTCGGAGCAGCAGGCGGCCGAGAGCGACCGCCGCCACGGGCCAGAGTCGAACGCCGCGCGCGCGGCCGCCACGACACGGTCCACGTTGGCGGCCGAGCTCTCTGCGACGTCTGCCACCTTTTGCTCGGTCGCGGGGTTGAAAGTCGGGAACGTCTTCCCAGAGGCAAAGGGCAAGAACTCGTTGTCGATCAGGAGATTGGTCTGGCGTACGGTCACCCCCGACGCGGCGGTCATGACGGATAACGGACAGGAGGACGGAGGTCGACGAAGCTCAGTCGGTTCGGTTAGGCGGCTGCCAGAGCTTTTGGGAATGGAGAGTAGACGGCGAGGCCTTCCGCTAGTATCGAGTGGAGAGACAAATGAAGAAGAAGACGACGAAGAAGACGAAGGTACGATGACTCGACCGGCGAGCGCGTCGTCATCAACGACGGGATAATCCGTCAGAGTGATGGTCCACTTCAACATGATCATGTGTGATCCACATCACCATTTGATCCTGAACTGAGCTCTCCTGCCATCGCAACAAGGACATAATTCGCGATTCAATTATCGGCTACAATAGTGCTCACAGCACCCCTAACGAGACCACAAGTGAAAAAACAAAAAACAAAAAAACAATCGGGGACCCAAAGGCCATCGTCGTTTCGCCATTTCTACTGCAGTCGGCACAAGGAGCGCGCGGAGAACGAAGCACTCGAACCACTAGCCATCAGGCGACCAATTTGTATCACATGCGAGCAGGTGGCCACGTCTTTCGCTCCAGCCTCTGCGTAAATTCACTCTCGCCTCTAATGTGGGAGCAATAAGATCTCGACTTCGTTAGATGATGCCGATTTACGTTCCATTGCGGAAATCTGATTCCGACGTGTCATAAACGCAAACCGAAGATCGCGTGTTACTTCCAAATCAACATCAAAATCGTATCGAAATGAAAATGCGATCTGGTCCAAGCGATCTTCAGCAGACGCAACAGCAGGTGCAACACCAGCGATCGCCCGTTACCGCGACCGCTTCACGAGCTCTCCGCTATTTTCTCTATGCGTTGGGGAGGGGAGAGGTATTTATTGGAGAACAAGTCCTTCGTGTCCGCCTCCACTCGTTCTTTTGATATTTTTATTCTTGCCACGACCAGCAAGTCTCAGCATGGTCTCCACTCACAAGACGCGATCTTTCCCCTCTTTCCACGGTTCGCACCCGCCCACCGCCCACTCACAAAGATCGCTCGCTCCCCATTTCCCATTTCGCATCGGTGAGATCCATTGACTGGCAGGCGATAGGGAAGAAGTCGCGTGTGGAACTGAGGAAGCAACTCGCCGACGGAGCAGCAACATGTGGACCCAGCGGCTGATCGCGGCGGCGCTCGTGGCGGCGACGCTGCCGAACCGCCTTTTCGCGGAGCAACCGCCCCCGATCGACGGACAGCCTCCGGGAGGGAGCGGCGGGAGCGGGTCGGCCAACCCGCAGCCTGGACAGACGTACGCTTCGTCGTCATCCAGTGGCGTCGGCGGGAGCACCGGATCGGGATCCGACTACGACACGTACCAGTACGACAGCGGAGATGGTGACAACGTCTGGACAACAACGACCGGGACGGGGACGCACGCATCATCGTCGTCATCGCAGTCGACGTCCGCCGGAGCGGGCGATGTGGAAGTGGGTGACACCAGCGGATCGTACGGCGACTGGTGGGTCCCGGACGACCCTGGAACCTCCTCGGACGATTGGGAGACGCGTCCTCTGACGTGGATGGGCGAGTTTGATCCCGAGTGGACCGACGACATGCCGTATCCGGCGCTCGGGACGGTGTTCCGACCGACGTACGCGGGCCAGAAGGCGCTGCGGCAGCTGCGCAAGTTCCGGTTGAACGACACCTCTCGCGTGGCTCCTTTGGGGTGGCGAAACAACAAGGTTTACAGCGAGTGTCCGCGCCGTTTCTGCCTCAACATCACTATCCGGTCCGACTACGGCGCACTGACGGACTTTGAGGCGTTCGTGATGGATCGATTTGAGAGCAAGACAGAGCTTGTAGCCGATGTTTTCAATCTGAATCGCCCGATGCTGCTCGTTCGCGGTCAGATCAGCCCCGAGGACTTGGCCATGGTGCATAGCGACGGCAGTAGCTTCAGCGAGAGCTACGGTAGCTACATTAGCAGCAGCTACGGCAGCGACAGCAGATATGGCAGCGACAGCAGCTACGGGAGCGATAGCAGCCACGGCAGTGATAGTGCTGGAAGTCGCTACGGAAGCGACGACGGAAGCGGCAGCGGGGAAAAGCGGAGCTGGGTGTCGGAGATGGAGTACAACACGTCGACGGGCATGGCGACCAACTGGCTCATGTACCCGCGCCACGACCAAAACACAGACGAGATCGACGTCACCATGAGCTTCAAGCAACTCTACACGCTTCTGCCCGGATACGACGCGGTCGCGGAGATGCTCAACAGTACCGGTCCGTTCTACTCGGACGATCTGAATGACCAGGTAGTCATCCGACTGGTTGGCGCGCGACAGAGCGATAACGCAGGGACGTCGGCCATGTTCCCACTGGTGATGAACACAACGGGGTCCACTCTGTTTGACGCCGAGTACGCGACGTATATCACGGGCGACGAGCGTGTTTTGCACGTCGACATTTCGTTCAAGCGCAAGCGGTACGGCGCGATTCCTCCGTGGGTCCCGGGAGATGTGAGCGCGCAGTGCAAGGCGCGTATGGAGCGACTGATGGAGATCGAAGAGGTCGCGCCGTGTCTCGAGCAGTATGTGAACGATGACCTGTTTCGCGACTTCTTCGCGTATGGCGTCATGTACCCGGGAGAAGAGTTACGGGCAAGCCTGCAATTCGCAGTCGACACTTGTTTTGGAGTTGATTATCTACTCCGGAAGCAGTCGCGGTCGCCGAGTGTTCGTGACAACAGCACGTCGGCTTCTTCAGGTTCATCCCCAACAGATTCGGTCGGCTGGACGTCGTCTTCGTCGTCGTCAGGGGGCGATGTGGGTGTCGACGGTGGGTCGTACTCTGCCTATGATCGTTACGAAGCGCTGAGGGTGATCAAGCAGACGGATGAGACTATTCGGAGCTTGATCGCGACTAACTGTTCGATTGGGAACCGCAACTACCCGACTGCTGCTGGGCTAATGCAGATTTTGAGATATACCCCATCGCGAGCGAGGGCGGCTTCCCAGCAAGCGACGTTTGGGTTCTTCGTGCAGATGACGATCGCTGGTCGGGTTCTGCAAACGCCGATGCTTTCCAACCGCGACTCGGAGTATCAGATCAAGCGTGTGATCCGGTCGGTCATCCCCAACGCTGATGACTACGACTTGGACATCGACGTGCAGTTTGGTGACAACCTCGACCTAATCGCGAAACTGGAGCGCAAGAATGAGTTGATCCGGCAGCGGTTCCCCGGTGTTTCAAGCTCCAGCTCATCGTCGTCCTCTTCGTCTTCATCAGTGGGTGACGAGGTCAGCTTCGATACCCGATCTAGCGATCGTCGGTCGTGGCGCCGACGCAGCGATGACTCTGTCGGCTATGATCACTTTGGTGACTCGTCGTCAAGCGGCGACGGGACAGTTGGGCCAGGCGGTGGTGGCCGTGGGCATCATCACAATCATCGTGGTGACGTTGGGAACGGCCACAGTCTGTTACCTGTGCCGCCCCCCGAGTACTTCGTCGACATCGAGTTCCGCAACGTGAGCATCGCACCGCGCGAGATATATGTTTACCTTGACACCGGCGAAATGATCAGGCAAGCAGACTGGGCGTCAGGTATTTTGCTCTTAAGCACTGTACCTCTTCAGCTCAACAGCTTCGAGTACGTCCCACCGCCGGAGGGCCTGGACCTGGCCTGGCGCGACGAGGAAGCGTCCAGCGACACGTGCGAAGAGTGCCTGGACCTGGCGCGGGACTGCATCTTCGATGAGAACTGCCGCTTCGGGCTTGACACATACTTGCTGAACGCCTTCGAGCGCATCGACGTGACCGACTACAACTCGACGTGGATTAACGTGACGGACGTGTTCCGTACGGCGAAATGGTTTTTCCCCACCGACGGGTACAGGAAGCTGAGCAAGCTGATGACGTGCATCGCGACGCGATGGCCGCCGTGTGACCTCGACTACCCTCGCGAGTCGCGTAACGTGATGGATGGAAGCGTCACCAAGGCGGCGCCGACCCACCTGGTGATTGATCCAGCCGTCGTCGAGTTTCGGGCCGAGATTGGGTCGTTCGTTGAGTTTAACATGCCAAGCGGGTGGTGGAACTGGTACTATGAGCGCGGCGATGCGACAGCGTTCGAGGAGTTTGTGATCTACGGACTCTTGAATGAGTCGAGCCGGGACGACTTCTACTGGAAGCGAGGCGGAGCCATGTTCACGTACAACACGACGTGGTACGACGACAGCGAGAGCAATGGAGGCATCCAGGAAAGCGGGAGTTGGCGAAGTTCCAATAACGATGTGAACGTTGGTGACTGGAGCAGTACTAGCAACAATGGCGACGGCAGCGACACGGTCCAGTTCCAGCAAATGGTGCAGCACTGGGTGTCGCTGGGCTACGCGATCGAGGACTTTCCCACGATCTACGGGGCAGATATGGTATATTCCTACCCGTGGTCGATGTGGATAGTGGCGGACCGCTCGGATGACGAAGAGCTGACAGACGACGGGCCGAAGGTGCAGTGGCGGCGTCTGCGCGACTGGATCAACATCCTCCAGGGCGACTCGTCGTCCGATGGCAGTGGAGGCAGCTACAACGGAGGCGGCTACAGCAGTGGGAGCTACAGCACGGGGAGCAGTGACTCATCCGGTGGGTGGGACAACCACACGACGACGATCCCCGCGAGTGGCAGCAGTATCTGTCCGGAATGCATGAGCAAGCTGACGGCCTGCGTGGCAGACTTCGACTGTCGGAGCGGCGTCCAAGCGACTGTACTGCCATCGCTGATATCTACGCTCTCGTCTCTGTTGAATGGGACGGCGACCGTGGCCCAAGCCTTGTCTGTCAACCTGAGCACGCATTGGGAACTCTGGGCGACGAACTTCCGGACTGGCGACAGTATGACCAAGTTCAGTGATCTTGTGGGCTGCTTGAGCAGCTGGGGGTGCGCGGTGGGATACAGCGCTAACTCGTCGCTGCCGGGATCTCCGCGGGTGCCGTCGACAATCAGCTTCTCGGTCGAGACGGTTGTGAACTTCATGGAGTCGGAGCAGATCAGAGTTGATGAAGGCCCCAACAGCATGCGGAACGACTACAAGGAGTCGTGGTGGTATGACGGCATGAAGGCGTTCCTTCGGGATTACTACAACCTGAGCTCGAATGTCCTCCAGGTCTACCGCTACAATCTCTTCGACAGCTCACTGGAGTATCATTTGGTGTACCGCAAACCGCGTGCTCGCTACCTTCAGTTTTGGAACGAGGACCGCACCAAGAAGCTCTCGCGTACGACATTGTCGGTGACTCTGAACGTTGACGCGAACAGTGTGGCACGAGCGCTGTCGGGACTTCTCGAGTGGTTCGACATGGAGGCGCCAGGCAGCAGCTCTACCGACTCGATCCTTGGTATCGACACCACTAGCCGGATCAAAAGCTGGGACGCGTGCATAAGCTGCGCCGATGAGATGCTGCGGTGCATGCAGAACACGGAGTGCCACGACGCCGTCGTGTCGGACTTGATCCCCAACTGGCTCACTCCGTCCCAGGCGTTCGGCAACCCGCACATTTGGTTTAATGGGGATTATGGGCAGTCTTCGAACAACTACTACTCGTATATTTACTCGGGGGACATTTCGCGGGCGCTGTTCGATATGAAGCCACGGTTTACGGACGAAGCCACTTGGGTCACCTTCGCTGAGGTGTTCCACTGCTTGGCGCGCGAGTCGTGCGATCTGCAGTACATGAACGACGCCATCACAGCGCCGGCGACAGTGCACCAGCCGACAACTCTCGACTTCTATCCGGCGCAGTTGAACTTCAACACCTATCCAGGCACGAAGGTCCTCATGACGTGGGGCGAGCAGGAATTCTCGTTCACGCGCAATGCCAACTTGCTGGACCTCGGCAGTCCTGACGAGTTCGTTTCGTGGCTACAAAGCGTGTTCACTGATGAAAGCCTCACGGGGATCGAGCCTGCCGTCTCCAGCATACAGACGTATGGCAACAGAGGCGAGGTCTTCTACTTCGAAGTGAATTTTGGAGAGTACGTCGGCACGCTTCCCGACTTCAACCTCACCGCGACCGGACCGTCAGGCAGATTCAGCGACCCATCAGTGGGGATCAACCAATGGTACATGAAGATTCGGTCCGTGGAGGTCGTCCCCGCATGGCCCAAGCTCATTGACTTGCTGTCGCTCGCCGCCACTGCATCGGAACAAACACCCGAACCAGCGACTGATGACGTTTATACCTGCGCGCCGTGCCAAGAACTTCGCGACGCGTGCTTGGGCGACTATTACTGTGGGTTTGATCTATCCGCCTGCGTGATGCCAATGCTGGGGCGAGTTTCGTCCACCGGTTTGCAAGAGAGCGACATGACCCAAGATCTCTTCTGGAACGCGATGCCATGTCTGTGGTCTTGGACTCAGGCGCGCTTGCTAGACCTCATTCGCTGCGCATCCGCCGATACGGGTCCTGGTGCGGGCTGCATTGACGAGTCAAGCAACCGTGTAACGCAAGGCTCAACTGCCGCCATCTCCATTCGCGAAGCGTACTCGACGTTGGTGGTCCCCGTTGATTCGAACATCACGGTCATAGCGTCCTCACAGGGCCCCTCAGGGTCGGTTTCCACGTACTACTACGATGGCGATGTGACCCAACTTGCGAGCGACTTGACAAGGGCCCTCTCCCGCGACTGCAGCAACGTCGAAGTCTCGATGGAGACAAACACCGATGATAATTCGCATCATTTGACGATCATTTACCGCGGTCTCAGGACGCTGATCCTGCCGCTCCTGACAGTGAACACAGCGACAGAGCTCGTCTACAGCAATGGCTACCATCAACAGTACACGCTGCAGTCGACAGATCCGACGCTGGGTGCGGTTAATCCGTTCTACTACTGGATCCAGTGGCTGCAAGGCAATGCCCTAGTGTAAGGAGGGAGCCCCCCGTCAAGCTGTCGTGACTGCCTCGCAATCGAAAACGCCATGTTAATGGACGATCAATCTAAATGCACTTGTACGTGTGAGTTGTGATCGCTACGGCGTGTTAAGTCTCCCCGGTCATCACCACCCCTGTGCAAAATGCAGCGCGAAGACATGGAGTGGTGCTCCATGTCCAATTATGAGCCTCCGCGCCGCTCGATCTCTAAATCGATCTTGCTGCCAGTTCCGAGTTGCACGCAAGTGTCGACTGCGCGAGGTAGCATTACCTGTAATGTACCTTATGTAACGAGTTGAATTCTATTTTCAGCAACAGGAGATTGTTTAGCTGCAGCGGCATCAAACGCCACGTGTGTGCTAGCGTTTGAAGCCCCAGCTTCTAGCTCCAAACTCCCAGCTCCCAGCTTTGGCTCGATCGTAGGCTTCATATTCGGCAACAAATGAAGGACCAGGCGACCGACGACGCGATCAGCAAGGAGTGCGGGCTTTCCGCGGCCGAGAACGGAGACGCCGCCACTGTCCGCGCGTTCCTGAGCCAGCTTCTGCCGCGACCGACCGACCGAAAGCTATCCGCTCCGGAGCAATCAAACGAAGACCGAGACGGCCTAGCCAGCAAGCTACCTAACACAACGAGACTGCGAGAAGTTGTGGCGGCGGTGTTCGAGACAGCGATCGAGAACGGCCAGGTCGACGTTGTTCGGGATCTCCTATCGTCTTCCGACATCAGTGAACGACTGCGGGCCGTGATGCCGCCCCGATGGGAGCAGCAACTGATCATCCAGGCCATTCACGCCGACTACATCGACGTCGTCTCATGCCTGCTGGACCACGGCGTCACCCTCAACACATCAGCCGAAGACGAGTCTTCAAGTGAGCAGGATCATGTCAATATGAGTTCCGACGCAGATGACGATCACCTGCCACTCTGCGTGGCGACGGCGATTGGGTCACTGGAGATCGCGCAGCTGCTGGTCGCCAGGGGAGCGGACGTGAACGCTCGCTGCCGTTCGGCCGATCAATGCGCGCCAGTATTCACCGCCGCCTCTCGCAACGAGGCCGACATCCTGTCGGTCCTGCTCCAGTCAAGCGACAAAGTCGACGCTGATGCGCCTCACCCGTCGACGAGAGAGACGGCGCTGCACGTGGCAGCCAAGAGAGGTTACGTCGAGTGCGTCGCCGCGCTCCTCGCCTCCAAGCGCGCCAGTGTGAACGCGCTCAACCGCATCGGCAGTTCCGCGCTGCACCTGGTGTACGTCCAGGGCAGCGGTAGCAAGACCAAGGAGGTGATGCGGATGCTAGAGGCGGCAGGTGCGCAACGCGTGTGCCCCCAAAAGGAAGAAGCCGCGCTACGAGGCGCCTAAAAGGAGGCCGCCACACTGAGACGTGGACTATCATCGAGAACGTGCCTGTCACTTAGATTCTATCGCATTGACGAACGGCGCAGCCTTATTCAGCCTGAAAGATGAAGTTTCAAGCGAAATTGTACTCTCCCCATCGCAAACAATGGCACTCGCTAAGCCGCGATCGATTTCTGTTTCATCATGCGTACAAGAAGCGGTAGACGCGTTCAATCGTATCAACTCGCCGATCAAGAGCCCTGACACGTTGGCAGACAGTCTATGTTGCGCTATTACCTATATCTGTATCCTATTCACTGTTTGCCTCATTCGGTCTCGATGTCACCTCCTTCCTTGATACTTGCGTATTTTGACGTTGAGGATGACGACGACGAACAGCCGTCGTCGACCCACGTGTCCACTAGGCTCGACAGCTGCGCGTCCACCGAGACGTGCACTGACTTCATGTACCCGTGGCTTGTCTTGCAGTCAAGCGAGCAGTAGGCGCCCAGCCGCTCGGTGTCGTTGGGCATGCTCCGGAAGAAGATCTGGCCGCAGTTGGCGCACTCCCGCTGCTGCTTCCGCCACGACGACGACAAAGTCGACATGTCACTCGACTTGCTCTGGGGCTCTCGGTCGTACTCGTCACTACACT
>JAASGW010000351.1:0-31684 GCA_023334395.1 Phytopythium sindhum | reverse complement strand
TGGTCGAATGACCCATTTGAAGAGAAAATACTATCGGTTGACTCGTCTGAAGCTGTAGATTCGATTGAGCTAATTTTCGCTGCAAAAAAAACGCAATTTTGGTCAAGTTTTTGACATTTTCTTTTTATTCGGAGACTTTTGGCGCGCAATTTAGGATGTTGAGAACTTCCGAGTCAGCAAATGATCTCTCCGTTTCGTAAAAATATCACTTGCTATCATTTTTCACAGTTGTTTGATATAAATAGTATACTTCTCATTCAGTAATTTAAAAACAATATACTCCCTCAGTATCGAATTAATTGCCCCAGCCAAATTTTGATTGGAGAGTTTTTGACAAAAAATTGTGCCAACGCGAGAGCCGATTGGTTAAAAATACTGCTTTCGACAAGCTGATCATTTTCATGTGTCCATTGTATACTTTATTCGTCGAGAGAAAAATTAATGGCCCAAAATGAGCGCGGCTGGCACCGACCGACTCGGTACTAGGTGTCATTTCCACATATTGCCGCCCAGTGCAATGTCCAATCTCGCCAACGAGGGGCGCTGAGCCATTTTCCAGTACCTACATCGCGCCAGTGTCAACGACACTCTGCCTCCCGGCACTGTCCAGCGATGCATAGAGGCGTTTGACTATAGTCGCTGGACAGTGTCGAGGATCTGGCAGCGCTCCGACGAGTGCAAGCGCGGTGGTAAGGTGTGTTCTGATGTCCGAAGCAGGATCAAAGGGGGCTCTGGACGAAAAGCTTACGACAAGGACGAGTTGTTGGCAAAACTCCGTGCATTACCTGTACAGCAGCGGCGCAAAGTGCGGAAGATTGCACTCGCACTAGGCGTGTCTGTTGGGGTCGTCCACCACCTGCTCAAGCAAGGGCACCTCCGCCGCCACGCGAACACGCTCTCGCCGCTGCTGGCGCCAAACAATCGGATCCAGCGCCTCAAGTGGGCGCTCACGGCTGTCGATCAAGCGCTGGTGCAGTTCCAGGGCCTCTACGATGTCGTCCACCTCGACAAGAAGTGGTTCTACGAAGAGGCGGACCGACGCATCTACTACTTGCTGCCGAATGAAGAGCCACCTCAACGACAGCGCAAAGCAAGCGGTTTATTGGTAAGACGATGTTTCTCGCTGCTGTCACGCGCCCTCGGTAAGTAACCTGTCGACTGTGATGATATTGTTTTCTGGAGGTGTTCTTATTTGGGTGATTTACTGTCTGATTAGGTTCGATAGTGACAAAGGCTGCATGTTCGACGGCAAAATCGGCGTCTGACCGTTCGTGGACGACTACATCGCCAAGTGCAAGAGCATCAACCACGCGAAGGGCGACATATACCTGTACAACATCGACGCCATCGACCGCACCGTTTACAAGCACTTCCTCATGACGGCGGTGATCCCGGCGATCACGACCTAGTGGCCGATCAGCGATAAGGGCAGGACGATCTTCGTGCAGCAGGATAACGCCAAGCCGCACGTGTCAGAGAGCGACGTCGATGTGCGCGCGGCTGACCAGCAAGGTGGGTGGGATATTCGGGTGGTGAACCAACCACCCAGCTCCCCAGACTTCAATGTCCTTGACCTTGGCTTCTTTCGTGCAATCCAGAGCATTCAGTTGGAGAAGAGTGTAACAGGGACAGAAGATTTAGTCAGGGCTGTCGTTGATGCATTTGATGAACTAGACTACAAGAAGTTGAATAACGTGGTCCTCACACTGCAAAGTGTGCTGGAACTTGCGATGCTTGACTGCGGAGGAAACAACTACAGGCTGCCACACATCGGGAAAGACAAACTCGAGCGCGCGGGAATGCTCCCTGTTTCTCTTTCCTGCAGTCAAAAGGCGCTTTCGGCTGCCAAGGACTTCTTGGCAACAAATGCTATTGTATAAATACATTACCCCTTAAAAGTGATTGGGTCTTTGGTCAACTGTGTTTTTGGTGCAGTCATTTTGTCACACATGCAAAAAAACCGATGTGGCAGACAAAGCGATACGGAAGGAGTAACATTCAACAGGTTTTAGTCGCAGAGTGTTGGCGTATGGATGCATCGTCCCGGCAGTCGCACCCCTAGTGGGGCATGTCGGAATGAATGTCGGAATGAATGCCGCCGGATTTTCGGCGCTGCTAGAGCTGCCGACGCTGTGTCTTTAGCGTCGACGTCTACTGTTCAATCTTCCGCCTCGCTATATCCATAGGCGGAGTTTACTTCAAGCAACGACGAGGAGCCACGAGCAAACGTAGCGTGGCGTTCGCTGATGCCCTTAGTATTCATCCAAAATTTCATACGTGAAGCTCACCACAGTGGTGTGGCGTCATGCTTGCGCTGTTCGTCTCCTCCTGCTACCTGAGGCGGGTTGTAGGTGTGAAAAGGCACTGGAAATTTGCTTCAGAGGCGTTTACGACGCGAGCGAAGAGCAGGACGCGTGATAATAATCCAGGCGCTGGTTTTCCCGTGACGGCAAACCGTTGCACGTCGACAAGTCCAATGGGTGCTCTCGTCATGGCGTCAACAGCCCCGACAGCAATCGCAAAAGCATCAGCAGTACGGTTTCTTTCGTCATGCTACGAGCTCCAAAATTCATTAATAATACACACTGGGGGACGCCTAGACATTCATGACAACAATTTCAACTCTCGACACTTCACAAGGACAACGACTTGGAAGACAGGTAGACATACAGATTCGCGACGCTGTTCGCGAAAGAAAATCCATTGCCCTTCAGCGCTGGCGAGAGAGCGTGTTCAGGTACGCGTCGAGCTTGCGGATCGTGGCCTCGCGGGCGGACACGACCTCTCGCAGACGGGCGTTCTCTGCCTGCGCCTTGTCGAGCGCCTCCTTCTCGTCCGCCGCGCGCTGCTGCCAGCCGCTGTAGCATCCGTTGGCGCGGTGCAGCTCGTTCAGCGTGTCCTCGAGGGTTGCGACCTCGCAACGAAGCGACGCGACTTCCCTCCGTCGCGCGGCGTACGTGCACTTCTTGGTGCGCTTCCCCAGCTTCTTGGCCGGTGGCGCCGTGGTTGTGCGGATCTGGAACAGGTTCATGTCAGTGGAGGTGGTCGCGCGCTCCGGCAGCAGCAGGCTCATGAGGTCCTGCATCTCCACGTTCGAGAAATCTGGGTTGTAGGCCTCGACGCCCGTCGGCGTCGACACGACCAGGTTGAGCGGCATCATGTCGTCGTCTGCAAGTTCCTCCTCCTTCGCGTCGGCACTGTTGGTCGTCGTGGTCGCAGTGCTGCTGCTATCGTCTTTGTTCGAGACCAGGAGGTAGAGCAGCTCCGGGTCCATCGGCTCGAGCATACCGAACGAGAAGCGGTCGACTGGCATCGGCTCCAGCTCCATTGCCGAGTGGTTGAGTGTGAGAGATGAGTCGGTCGACGCGCGGTGGTCGTCGAGATCGGATGCGGATCGTGCGCTGTGCACGAGGCGGATCGATGTGCTCGTGGCGTTGCAAATCGGTGAATGACCCACTAACCGCCCCGAAAGAAGGGCCTAATAGAGACGATCTGCGTGCGCACAAAACGGTGCGGACCACAACGACGGCGGGTCCTTCAGCCAGCGAAATGCTCAGTCCACCACACCCAGCAACGAGCAAAGCGGCACCGTCGTGCGTGCCTGTTAACCGGTTTTGTTCAGTGCGATGCCCACCGAGCAGAGTCCGGCTACAACTTCGCCGCTCAGTTGCAAAGTCCAGACGATGTCGGAGACCTGACGGAGTTCACACGCACACGAACTCGGATACCCGTCGCACGTTGCAGTTGCGGTGGCTCTTCAGACGCGCGTAGAGGTCGGTCGGAAACAGGATTTATCATCTGCAGCGCGTAGATGTGCTTCAGTGCCCCTGAGGCGCGCAAAGGGACGGGGATGAGACACCAGCCCAGACGGCAACAGCAGCGAGCGACACCGACCAGCAGGCGATCCACAGATGCACTTTCACTCCGGTGCGCGGTGGATTTTTTCTCCGGTTCTCTCGATCGCTCGGTGCCGGGCTTAACGCGTTGGCTGAGCTTGCGGTTCCTTGGCGCGGCCAGATGCCACAGCAGGCGGAATGAGCCACCAGCTGCATCTCTCCCGGCTGCACACGAAGCCGCATGAAAGCGCTCAGGAGCCTGACTGCGGGATATGATTTTCGGTCCGTCCCCTGCCCCCGCACCCATCTGTCGACCGTCTCCGAGCGTGGATTCGCGTGCTCGATCCGGCCATAGAGAGACCGAGCTGAGATGGTGGGCTCACACAGATCATAGCGATACCGCCCTCTCCCTCTGGCTACTTCGCCTCGCCGTGCGAAAGCCACCACCACCCCATCTACTGTCGCTCGCCCCGCTTTTGTCGCTGCTGGCGTACACGTCGCATCGGTCCCCAAAGGACACGCATCCGGGCTTTGATGTGAAGCGCTAGAGTTCATGAGCATTGGGCGGGAGCATGCGCCCCTCCCGACATGGCAGAGGGGGCGAACAGCAGGAAGGCGCGGCCGCGTTTCTGCTCGCAATGGACGCCTTCGCCAGCGCGGACGCTCACTCACGCCAGTGCACAGGACGATCACGGCTGCATACTCAAGACGAGTGCTTTGCGGTGAAGCGGGTGGTCTCGCTGCGCATCAACCAGGTGGTGTCAGCCCTGGTAACGTGTCCAGGAATTTGTCCAGGCCGCATTCAGAACGATAGCGACGCGTAAGCGCGGTTTGCTCGACGCGATCAACATGGTCGGAGCTGAAATGAGCAAGCCCCATGTCGTGAGCGGACAGGTGGGACCACGCGAGGAGAAATTGAGCGTGCCTGGTGAACGGAGAGTCACGCACGCCCGTGGCCGGCCGGATTAACGGGGAATGGCACTGCTCATTGTGCTCCGATACAGAGCTATGAGGTGCGAGGGCCTTTACAGATCGACGACGGTCGGTGCACTAGTGCAGAGATCGGTCGGCGCCGATTGCATATCCAGAGCCGTGGTTGAAGAAATCAGACGTCACAAACGCGCGCGCCAGTGAACTAAGCGAAGGAATATTTCGGGGAATCAGCCACTGCTGGTGGGCATCATGCATCACCACCGACTCACCTCCGGCTCGACGTGGAGAATCCACCGCGCCGCCGTCGCGACCGACCGACCGACCGACCGGCGGCCGCGTCCAGTTAGTTGGACCGCTCGTGCGGCGGTCCTTTTACGCTTTTTCACAGAGAGCGCGGTGGTGATGAGGTGAGCTAGTTGGGCTCGTCTGAAGGAGACGGGGGCTGTCGCCGGTGCCATAGAGCTGCGGCCTTGGGCTCGTCGCAGGATACAGGGGATGTGTGGCGAGTGGTACGGCCAGTATGCTAGTCAGCGCTCGCTTCGTATGTCGGTAGCCGGAGAGGAAGTCAGCGCGAGCGCAGCGGGCAAAGGCTCCGACTAGCTCGCCTCCTTTCTCATCGACGGCAGCAAGGGAGGGAAGTGCAGAGTCCATACCTTTTGCATCAGGCCCACCATTGGTGGCTGGCACCAAGGGATCAACGAGGTACAGTAGGTCGTTGACCCCCTACTGTACAGTTCACAGCCAGATCTAACTCATCTGTAGCCATTTTATGGAACGCTCCACTGCGTGTGCCACATTCGTATCTGGGATGGTTCCTTCCGTAGCAGTGGTGTAACCCAGGGTTACTGTTGTGGGGTTACGCTTTTTGCGCACGAGGGACCACTTGGACGGGACGAAGATGGCGACGCCGACGCCGCCGACGCACGTGGTGTTCGAGACGACGGTGGTGCGTATGCGCGCTGTAAACCAGACCACTAGGCTTTAGGGGATTATGCGCACGCTCCTGCGTGTTGTAGAGGTGTTTGGTGCGCTCTTTGTCGCTAATGATGGCGGCATGCGGCGTCACATGTAGGGCACGTTCACGGTCGAGCTGTACTATGAGCACGCGCCCAAGACGTGCTGGAACATGGCCGAGCTCGCGCGCCGCGGGTACTACAACAACACTATCTTCCACCGCATCATCAAGGTGCGTTCGTTCACATTAAGGGAGGAAAGACTGGCGGCAATAGCGTTGTTGACAAGCGTCTTCTCTCGCTCCCCAAACGCAGGACTTCATGATCCAGGGCGGCGACCCGACGGGCACGGGGCGCGGCGGTGAGTCCGTCTATGGGTACGCATGCCGGTTGCAGTGGTTTGTGGTCCCTGTGGCGATTGCACCTGACGTTGCCCTGCTTGTTTGGCGGGCGCAGAGCCAAGTTTGACGACGAGATCACGAAGGAACTCAAGCACACGGGCGCCGGTGTCGTGTCGATGGTTCGTACGCCGTCCAAGATGCTAGTAACATCAATGCTAAGACACTGAATGCTGTGGCTGAATTCGCATCGCTGCGCATGCGCACAGGCGAACGCGGGGCCGAACACGAACGGCAGCCAGTTCTTCGTCACGCTGGCGCCGACGCCGTGGCTGGACGGTACACAGAAACTCAGCGATTGAGACGCCTTTGCCCTTGTTCGTGAGCTCATACACAACGTTACCTTGTCAATGACGGCAGGCAAGCACACGGTGTTTGGCCGGATCTCTGAGGGGATGAAGGTCGTCCAGCGCATGGGACTCGTGCCGACCGGAGCGAACGACCGGTACGAACAGGAGCACCGCTGCAGGCAATGCGAACTCGCTAATTAACTCTAGATTTGTCTCGCTCCTTGGACGCTGTGCTGCAGGCCGCGCGATGAGATCCGCATCCGGCGAGCGTATCCGGAGACAAAGTGATCGCAACGACACACAGGCTGCCCAGATACCGCTAGATAGTGCAGGAGTGATGAAATGCTACGACACAGTTGGAAATCACAGGCCGAGTTGTGGCCATCGTTCAACTTGCTTGTCGATCCAAGTTCGGGGCATTAGCTGAAAGTGACCGTTCACGGTGCGCTGCCGTTTCGCTGCAGCTCTAGCAATGCAAACGCAGCAGCATGGTTTGATGCTTCTGCGGCTGCTATATTTACATGAACTCTTCATTATGCAGGAGAGCCGACAAGGCCCCAACGACTGCAGCCTCTCATGGGCTCGGGAGAGCAAGTCGGCGACTTGGCCGGCCTGCGCGAGGCTGCGGCTGCTGGTTCCGTCGAGAGGGAAGACGCAGACAAGGCGGCGCATGAGGTTCGTTTGGACACATTTTGCCGTATTGCCTAGTGCGCGTGGTCGCCTAACCAGTACGTCGTGGTTTGTTAATGCACACACATACCTTCAGAGCACGATCATCGAGCTTGTAAACGATACAGAGCTCGAGCCGCCAGCGTCCCAAGGGACTGCGTCCCTCGTGCAACCAAGAGCACAGATAGCAACTCTGGACCTGACACCAACCATCGAAGATGGAAGCCCGTTGGCCCCACAAGCCAGGAAGCTGGCGTGGATCCAAGTTGTGAACGATTCCATCGATAGTGCTGCAACTTCGACCATCTTTGAGTTCGCCAAGGAGCTGAATTGCACTGCTGAAGATGGCTCTGCCAGCGCTACATCCACGCCAGCTCAAAGGGACAATATTGCCCTTGTCATCACCGACCCACCCAAAGCGATTGATAAAGCAATCGTCACATTGACTGGGAATGAACTCGTTGCGGGGTCTGTAGCGGCCTCTGGTGACTCGGGAGCCAGTCATGTGATCGACATTGGGCTTACTGCGAGTGATAACGATCGATCGGGGATGGAACAGGCTCGCCAGGTCGAGAAGAGTTTGGTCGTCTTGGACGACATGCCTGCGTTCGGATGGTACGACTACTTCCAACTCGGCGGAAAGCTCGCGTACCAAGTGCTGCGACTGCGACGAAACCTTTCGTCTCGAACCGTTGTCGTCAAAGAGGAAAGCGTCGACAAAACGAGCAACAAGCCGCGCGAACGGCTTACGGCCACTCAACTGTCAACATTCGCGCATGCTGGGCTCGCATTCAACAGCAGCACCCAAGAATTCATCATTTCCCAGCTTCCGCGACGCTGTCCAGTAAAACAAAGCTCGACAGTCTTAAGAAAGCGCCGCCAACAGCAACCGAAGCGTCAACTTCCAGCACCATTCGTGTTCAAGGCGCTGCCACGCCACCAACCGAAAAGACCAGGTCGCACTGCCCTGATAGGTAACGGAGCGGTAAAACCACCGCCAACGCCACCGAAGCCAGCGCCTGTAGTTCCCATCCAGATCAACACGTTGTCGCAACCCCCGCTCGAGAACTGGACGCGGTGGAGTACACTCCGCGCTCAGTCAATTGCGAAGCGAAAGAGCCGCGGTGTCGTGTCCATACCTAAGGAAGACAAGACGAGGATCGGATACGCGGGCTGCGCGGCTGTTTTTCAGGCGCTACGTACCAACACGACGCTTGTGTCGCTAACTCTCCAGCACGTGGGCGTCGACGATCCCTCCATGTGCGCGCTCGCCGCTATGCTGCGCCGAAATATGACGTTGACCCAGCTGAACCTCACGGGGAATCGTATCGGACCGCTTGGGATCAAGGAGCTCAGCGACGCGCTCGAAGACATCCCCGACTCGTCGCTCATAGATCTGAACCTCAGCCGGAACCGGATCACAGACCGCGGGATGCGTGAGCTCTGCCGCGCTCTGCGGGAGAACGAGACGCTCATGTGGTTGGACGTGTCGTGGAACCAGCTCTCGTCGCTCGCGTTGCTCGGTTTCCTGCACGACGTGCGCGAAAACTTTGTACTGCGAAGCGTTTCCATCTATGGCAGCGACCTGGACGAGGACCACTACTGCGCCAACATCGAGAGCAAGTACGGGAAGAACATCGCCGTCGCGCTTCGTCGTGTAAATCCGAGCTTTTCTCAGCTGCGGTTGTCTAATGCCGACGCCTGTATCCCAATCGACAAGGTCAAGCAGTCGAGGTGGGTCGACTTGTCGGCGCGGAGCCTCACGGAGGTCGACGCGCTTGTCATCGCTGGACTGCTCCCTCTGAACAGCAAGCTGCTGACGCTGGACCTGTCGAACAACGTCAAGATCGAGCGCTGGGGTGTGCTGGAGATCCTGTCGAGCGTCAAGCATTGCAAGACGCTCAAAGAGCTTCGCCTTGCGAACACGGGGCTGTTCCCTGAGGTCGCAGAGCAGGTTAGCGAGCTGGTCGCTTCCAACCAGACGCTGGAGACGATCGTCATGCACAAAGACGTGCTTCCCGTGCAGGTCGTTCGTGGGTCGCCACAATCTCCCGTCTCGCTCGAGTTCCGAGTCTCCTCCGAGCATCACTTTGACCGGTGGATCCTCGCCAAGTGCTTGGCGCTGAATCGCGTGACGCAAGAGCTCAACGGCCTGCGGCTCCCCGATGTGCCAAAGCGCCAACTTCTCTCGCAAGGGGCGGGGACACCTGCACACGCCTCGCTGTGCGAGATCAACCTGTCTGGACGCACGCTAGACCTCTTTGAGGCGAGCTTTTTGGGGAAGAAGATCCTTCACCACCTCAGCCTTGGCCGCGTCGCGCTCAATAGCTGCAGCATAGACGGTCATGGTGGTGCAGCGCTAGCCGATGGGGTGCGAAACCACGCGTCACTGCACACTTTAGAGATGGAGAACAACGCATTGGGCGTCCACGGCGGCCGCGCGATGGCTGAGTGCATCGAGTTCAACGCGTCGCTCACGTACCTGAACCTGAGCTGGAACAAGATCGGGAACGACGGTGCGGTGGGGCTGCAGCGCGCTCTGAGCCGCAACCGCGCACTCGTGCGGCTTGATCTCCGCGGCAACAATCTGTCCGCTACTGGCATTGTTGCCGTGAGTCGAGGTCTCCAGGCGAGTGCGTGTCTGCAGCAGCTGTATCTGCGCTGGAACACGGTCTGCCCAACAGGTGCGGAGGCTCTTGCGGAGGCGTTAACGACCAACAAGTGCCTGAAGCTGCTGGACATCGAGCACCACACAATGGGCGCCCGCGGTGTGCGAGCATTCGCCGCCATGCTTGCCGTCAACAGCCAGCTGCAGCACTTGAACATGACGGGCGACGAAGCGATCACGGACGGAGACGCGACCGGCGTTGGCTCCGACGCAGCTCGCGCGCTGGCAGACGTCCTCACCCACAAGAACAGGTCACTCATACACTTTTACTTCGGACAGAACCAGATCGGCAAGGATGGCGTCGTGGGCTTCAACGACATGCTCAAGTTCAATATGTCGCTCGTGGAGCTCGACTTGTCCATGTCACAGCTGGACGCCAAGCTGTCGCTGCGCTTCTTCGAGTGCCTCGCGATGAACAAGGCGGTCCGAAAGCTCAACTTGGCGCACAATTGTATCGCAAACGAGGGCATGACGGCTTGTATCCGCGCGCTCGAGCGCAACAGCGTGCTGCGTGAGCTCAACGTGGCCGACAATTGGATCACAGAGGAACCGCTGGCGCTGCTTCTGGCCAAGCTGCAGCTGGACGACAAGCGACGCACCATCCACACGCTGCAGTGGTTGTGCCTGACCGACAATTCCATGACGGAGCGCACGCGCGCCGCCTTCCGCCTGCTGCCACCCTCGCTAATCGCTGTCGAGCTCGAGGACGAGGAGCACCGCATGGCCACTGGCTGAGTGGAGGGCCGAACTAGACGATATTGAAGCGTGAAGCGTGCGTGTATGACTACTCACAGCTTGCCAAGCGTGGCGGCCGCGGGGTTGGTGACGTGTGAGTGAGTTTTCGAAAAGGAATGGCGTGTTATCGACTTACTCATTGCGCAGTGGTTGATGATGCGCTTCCGTGTCGAAGAAAACGAAGACCGATCGATGACGGCAGCGATGGACGACTCCACCCGTGATTGGGCTAATGATCTGTCATTAGTTCAAACGCCTGCGCACAAAGATCATCAGTCGCCATTAGCGGGATCTACATTATAATCGCGAAACCTGCAGACTGGGTCTTACCTCCTTGAGGCACGGTCGACCTAGATTTTGGTCGTCTTCGTACCTGTCATCATGGATTGTCCGCCTTATGTTCGGCCTGGAATCGCATCATTTTGTGATGAACCGTTAGCACTGGCACTTGGACGAGCAGTGGAAACTATCTCCGCTCTCGCGCGTCCGAAACCCCATAGCAGATACGCATGATCCGCGCGCATCGCTTCAAGAACGATCCACTCACTTGCTTGGTCGACGCTTTCCGTTGCGAATGCGTTTTCGGCGAGTCATTCCACAAGCTCGTGGTAGCAGCAGCTGAACTCGCTGCACTGGTCATCGCTGGAGCTTGAAGCTGGGACGGCCCGATGCTGGAGCTGGCTGAGGCGCTTGGTCCAGCATCAGCTCACTGGTGCACTTGGTTGCGTAGATGTGCTGGCCAGCAGCACAGGTGAGATGGATTCTTTGCGGAAGCCCGTTCCACGAGCAGTTGGCTTTGAGAAATTCACGGAGCGCCATCACCCCAACGTGCAGATTGCCAAGCTGGAGCGACTGGAGTTGGCGATTTGACCCCAGCCAGTAAAAGAACCAGGCTTCGCGAAGGTCCGTCAGAACGGAGAACACGATGCCAGAGGCGAGCTGGTCTAGTGCAAGCAGCTCCGGCATGGCTTGATGATGCACTTGCGATGGTGTCCACACGTCATTCTTGTCCTTCTTGACCTCGATAATGGCGCGGGCAAGTTTCGTCCGCGTGCCAACCTCACCTCGTGGAGTGATCAGCATGTCGCCAATGCCGTTCAACTGGATTCCATGGCGAAAGAAGCTTACGCTCAAAGCGTGATTGTCGTGCTCCACCCCAACAACCTCAAGCCTCCAGCTGAAGGAATCATCAAGGAATGGCTTCATGTGCTTGTGGTAGTCTTCTCGTTGGCCGTACTCGTCTTTCTTCGGAACCCACCGATATGACTTCACACCTAGGAGCGGTATTGGGTTCCAAACCCTCGACCCCGGGGACACGCCTTGGCAGTGCAGCTTAAGCCGCTCGCGGATGAAGGTAGCATCCGAGTCCATGACACGGGAGTACATGAACGCGTAAACCTGCGCCATTTGCGCCGATTTGATCGCCTGCATCTCGAGCTGGTTGTTGTGAGTCGCCTGCGTCTCGAGATGCTCCTTGTGCTGCTCCTTGGACAATTCCAGCTCCTGTTTGTACTGCTCCTTGGATAAGTTGAGCTGGTCCTTGTGCATGGCGTTCTGCTCCTCGTGGATCTTGAGTTACTGCACCTGCATCTCCATCAGCTGGTTCATCATTTTCTTCAGGTCCTCCATGGTCTTCAGTCGGAGTCAGCCACTCCTCGTCGCGGTTGCTGGTATGAGGACGTCGTTCGCGCCTCGAGCGCCTCCTTCGGAGGAGCAGAAAGCGGCGGCGGGGGCTCACGCTCACCAGCTAGTGCGCAGCCAAGTCCACTTGTCGCGTCCGGGGCCAAAGCCAAAGTGAATCCCACCGTCAACCTGGAATGGGCGCACCTTTCCTCGCGCCGTCCTTTCTTCTGATTCGGAAAGGAAACCCGCCTGCGACCATCACTCCACGGCAACTTCAACGCACCTGCGACTGTTTTACAGGGACACAGCTTTGCTGACAATTTCGACACCAACGCTTGAAGTTCATCATTTTTGACATGTTGTCCACGTCATTTGTACCGTGGAACGCGTTAATATTTACCTTTACACATAAATATTCGATACTGTATCTTCACTAAACTATACAACGTATACTTTAACAGGTCACATGACGTGGGCCGCCTTTTTGGTTTCCCTCCCCCTGACGTCTGTTGCCAAGATCCGCTCCCCCTCTTTTAAACCCTTTTCCACCAATTAAAGCGTTTCTTGTCATCATTTTCCACCAGTAAGAGAGCGCCAAATGGCACGTACCCGATTCTAATTGGCTGAAATCCCACCTCCACCGCGCTGTCGGTTATCACCGACAGTTATTCCGCTCCCAACGCCAAAAAGCGCCACGGCGATCGTTCCAAGAGCCCGGCCGACCCCTCGCGCTTGCTGCCTCCGCGTGTGCCTGCAGACGGCGCCGCGTCCCTCAGTCCGCTTCCGAGTGCGCGCCCGAGAGCCCGTTCCATCCCAGTTCAAACCGCGGCGCTCCGACGTCCCGCAGCCCCGTAGTCGCCGAGAAACCGCGAGGGAAAGATGGCGATGCCCACGATGGCGGCGATCGCCAAGCGCATGACGGGCGCGGCGAACGACTCCAAGTTCTTCAGCACCACCAAGAAGGGTGCGTTCTTCTTCATCGAAAGGCGGGTGTTGAGGCGAAGGGGGGTGGAAGATGGTCGTCTAATACTGGATGTTTGTATGGCCGACAGGTGAGACGCACGAGCTGCGGCAGGAACTGGCGAACCCGAGCCGCGAGAAGAAGAAGGACGCCGTGAAGAAGGTGATCGCCAACATGACGGTCGGCAAGGACGTGTCCATGCTCTTCACGGACGTCGTCAACTGCATCCAGACGGGTAGGGAGGGCGCCGATGCTTGGTCCCCAGAGGCGAGGATAGCCTTCTAACCTTCCTCTATCTCTATCGTCTGTCTGATCGATGTAGCGGACACGCAGCTCAAGAAGCTCGTGTACCTGTACCTGATCAACTACGCCAAGAGCAACCCGGACCTGACCATCCTGGCCGTCAACACCTTCGTCAAGGTACCCCAATTGCCCCCTGGTAGGCATAATTGTGGCCAAGATCTAATCACCTCCATTATATTGTGATGCCGATGAAAACAGGACGCGGCGGACCCGAATCCGCTCATCCGTGCGCTGTCGGTGCGCACCATGGGCTGCATCCGTGTCGATCGCATCACCGAATACCTGTGCGAGCCGCTGCGCCGGTGTCTGCAGGACGAGGTAACGTGAATCATACACGACGACAGGTTGTGGCCGCTTTGTGAACGCTTGCTGATGCTGAATTTCTGTGTGTTGCCACCGTGACAGGACCCGTACGTGCGCAAGACGGCGGCGATCTGCGTGTCCAAGCTGTACGACATCAACCCGGGCCTCGTGGAGGAGCAGGGCTTCCTGGACATGCTGCGCGATCTGATTTCGGACTCGAACCCGACGGTCGTGGCGAACGCGATCGCGGCGCTGACGGAGATCTCGGACAACGGCGGCAGCCACACGTTCAAGATCACCAAGTCGGTGCTGCAGAAGCTGCTCGCGGCGCTCAATGAGTGTAACGAGTGGGGTCAGGTCTTCGTGCTCGATGCGCTGGCCAACTACTCGCCCAACGACTCGCGCGAGGCGGAGGGCATCATTGAGCGCGTGACGCCGCGCTTGCAGCACGCCAACTCGGCTGTCGTTCTCTCGGCTGTCAAGGTCATCATGAAGTTCCTCGAGAAGGTATCGGACGCGGACACGGAGCGCAGTCTGTCGCGCAAGATGGCGCCGCCGCTCGTGACGCTCCTGTCGGCGGAGCCCGAGATCCAGTACGTGGCGCTGCGCAACATCAACTTGATCGTGCAGAAGCGCCCGACGATCCTCGCGAACGAGATCAAGGTCTTCTTCTGCAAGTACAACGACCCCATCTACGTCAAGATGGAGAAGCTCGAGATCATCATCCGCCTCGTGTCGGAGCGCAACATTGAGCAGGTGCTGCTCGAGTTCAAGGAGTACGCGACCGAGGTGGACGTGGACTTTGTGCGCCGCTCGGTGCGCGCGATCGGCCGCTGCGCCGTCAAACTCGAGCGCGCCGCTGAGAAGTGCATCAATGTGCTGCTCGAGCTGATCCAGACTAAGGTCAACTACATTGTTCAGGAGGCCATCATCGTCATCAAGGACATCTTCCGCAAGTACCCGAACCAGTACGAGAGCATCATCGCGACGCTGTGCGAGAACCTCGACACGCTCGACGAGCCGGAGGCCAAGGCGTCCATGATTTGGATCATCGGCGAGTACGCGGAGCGTATCGACAACGCCGACGAGCTGCTGGACTCGTTCACGGAGAATTTCGATGACGAAACGGCCCAGGTGCAGCTGCAGCTCCTCACGGCGACGGTCAAGCTGTTCCTCAAGCGCCCGAACGAGACGCAAGAGATGGTGCAGAAGGTGCTGCACAAGGCTACGGAGGAGTCGGACAACCCGGACCTGCGCGACCGTGGCTACGTCTACTGGCGTCTGCTGTCCGCGAACCCGGAGGCTGCGAACGCTGTGGTGCTCGCCGAGAAGCCAGTCATCAGCGACGACACGTTCGCGCTCGAACCGACGATCTTGGACGAGCTCATCGGCAAGATCTCGACGCTCGCGAGTGTCTATCACAAACTGCCGAGCGCGTTCGTTGTGCGCTCGACCGTGTCGGAGCTGCGTGAGCAGATTGAGGACGACGGCGGCGACGAGGACGACGAGGGCTCGTCCGACCGCCAGGACGACGGCAACGCTGGCAGCAGTGCGCCGGTCGACCTTCTGGACATGGGGAGCATGTCGATTGGTGGCCCCGCGCCCACGTCGACGCCTGCGCCAGCGGCTCCTGCGACCGTGGGGCTCGTCGACATCTTCGGTGGGCCGGCGGTGGCGCCGCCTCCCGCGCCCGTCGCCGTGCAGAAGAAGCTGCTGATGAACGCGCAGCAGGGCAAGGGCCTCGTCATGAAGGGCACGTTCACGCGACGCAGCGGCAACTTCGTGCTGGACGTGGACTACGAGAATCAGTCGTCGGCGCCGATCGCGGGCGTGTCGATCCAGTTCAACAAGAGCACGTTCGGCGTGGTGCCGATGCAGCCGACGGTCACATTCCCGCAGCCGCTGGCGCCCGGCCAGTCGGTCTCGCACGTGCTGCCCATGGGCGTGAACCCATCGTTCGTGAACGCGTCGGTCGCGCCCAACCTCGGTGTCCAGGTCGCTATCAAGAACAACTCGTCGGGCGACGTGGTGTACTTCCAGTCGGAGCTGGACCTGTCGGCCATTTTCGTGGAGGCCGGCGCGCTCGAGAAGACCGAGTTCATCAACATGTGGAAGGCCATCAGTGAGGCGAACGAGCACTACTTCGCGCTGCCCAACCCGAGCAACCGGTCCGTGGACGCGGTGGCCGAGACGCTCGCGCGCAGCAACCTGTTCTTCGTGGCGAAGCGGCCGGTGGATGGCAAGGAGATCGCGTACTTCAGCGCCAAGACCATGACGAACGTGGTGGCGCTGTTCGAGCTCACGTTCGACGCGGGCGGCATCAAGGCGTGCCTCAAGACGGAGCAGAAGGCCTTCTGCGGCGTCCTGCAGAAGACGGTGGAGACGCTCATGGCTTAGAGGAAGAAAAAACAGGGGGAAAAGAAGCCGAGAGCGGCCGAGCGCCTCCCATTTCTCTCTCGTCGGGGATCGGAACTCGCGAGGGTTGGGATACTGATGATCGCGGGGCGGATGCAGGTACCAATCAAGCATTGATGCGCGCTGTACGTCGCTCCAGTCAAGTCGCGCTCTCGCTCTCTTTTCACTCGTTTGGTGTGGATCTAGTCGCCATTTTAAATACTTATATCCCTTTGCCTCCCTTGACATCGTGTTGGCCGTGGTGATTGATGAACGTGTGTGCACTGCGGGACTAAAAGGAGTCAACGTGGCTCTCCTGCTCCATTTACTCCGAGCATTACGGTACTCAATCTCAACACCAACATGGACGGCATCGCGTCCATACGTGTGGGGCTTGGTACCGGATCACTCCAGTCCTCCAGCCATCGGGGGTAGAATGCTAACGGCCTCGTCCTTGGATGGGTCGACCGTGAGGCACCCCGACGGGAAGGCGTTCTCATGTTGTCCTCTCGCTCGATCATGACGGCATCGCCTGTGATGACGATCATGTTGTACACCTGGCTGCGTCCACGGCTCATTCGTCCTCGAGGATGCTGGGATCCCCAGATCCGAGCGAGGTTTGCGTCTTCGGTCGTTGCGGACGTACCCGGCCTTGCTTTTTCGAGACACCCTGCAGACACCGATGAGCAACACGCGGGCGAGAGCACCGAGCCGGGTGCTGTCGCGAGGGACGAAGTCCCGCTATTCCTCCATATCTGGCATCCACTCCTTGCACTGTACCTGCTTGCTCCAGCGATTGCTAGCATCTCACCTTCCATTCGTGAAGGTTAGCCGCCGTCGAGTCGGTCTTATCAAGCAAGCTCGCGGCCATAAACTTGTCCAGTTGACGATGCAGAGCGTACACTTCTAGTGTTGTCTCGACCAATTCGCGCAAAGTATCACCAGCCTCCTGGAATAAGCTGTGCTTTCGTGGGCTCTCTCGACGAGCGACTCAAGACCATCGATGAACTTGGCCCGCCCAGTATCCTCGACATTTGCAGCCTGGTCATGCACGTGCTCGAGTTGATCCCAAAGCATCCTGTACAAACAGCACATTGAAGCACGGCGATCTTCACACGCACCTTCTGCAATGGACGCCTGATGAAAGCACTTGCTGAGCTTTTTGAAAAGACTTGGCGACTGTTTCTCTTGAGGCCTCATCAAACTCTTCGACAACGTGATTGCTGTCTTGATGCGCTGCAGACGCTGCAGTAAGCCCTCATCGATGCATGCTACTGGATCACGAAGTGACTCGCCCCCTGCATTCTCTTGGGTGGGATCCTTATTGTTTGCCAGCCTCGCAAGCTCATCAACAATCGTCGAGATCTTCATCCGCTTGGCTGAGTTGAGCTTGCACATGTGCTCCACCAACGCCCATTGCTCTTTCGTGCAGATTTTGGGACGCTGGAGCAGCTTCCCTCTCGCTGCGTAATATCTTGCCATTTTGTTCTGGAGGTCTCCCCATGAAAGAGGCGAGCACGTATGCTTCAAACGGGGGAATTCCCTCTTGAGCTGCTCCGCTTCTACCACGTGCAGCGTCTCGATAATGCACATTCCAGACGAGTAAATATCTGACTCGAACGTGTGTCGCACGTATTCCGGCGCGAAGCATTCAGGGGCTACCCAGTGCCATGCACCCGTGAGCTGCACTTGTACCGCGTCTGTGCTACTGGCACGAACGCTAAGGCCAAAGTCCGTCACCTTCGCCTTGCTGTCGCTGCCAATGACGATATTGTTGCCCTTGAGATCACCGTGGACGACACTCCGTTCGTGGATGTATTCAATACCGAGAGCGGCTTCATGAAGTTTCTGCCACATCTCAGCAGGATGATCTCGAACGTAGTCGACAAGCGTTCCGTTGGTCGCGTACTCGCACACAAAAAGCGGCGTTCCGACATGGCACGCGCCGAACAGTCGAACGACATGAGGATGGCTCAAGCGGAACCAAATGTCCGCTTCACGCTTGAGCATCTGTATTGCTTCCGCCTTGTGCTCCGAGTTAGAGACCGTTGCCGGGTTCGAAAATGCTTGGGCGTCTGACGATGTCACCGAACCAGAGCATCCCTAGCGCGATTCGAGCGCACCATCAATCGCAATCTGCTTCACCACGACGGTCGAGCCTAGCCATTTGGCTCGATGGACACTCGCGAAATCTCCTTTGCCCAGACGGCACCACTTGTCAATCTCCAATTCGTACCATGGGATAAACCAGTCGGCCGTGGTCGTCGCCTGCGAATGATCATCAAGTTGACCGGCGATATCTTCGTAGATATTTCGCAACGCGGCGAGCTGGCCGCGTGTGTAGCTGCACGCGTGAGCATCGATTTCTTCTCTCAACAACGAGAGGAAAAATGACAGTTCTTCAGTCGATCCCAGCCCATTTGACAGATCCCGAGCGTTGCACACTTCTGATACGAAGAGCTCGAGGCGCCGGCTTTGTCGCTTGTTCCAGTGCGCCTCTCTAGTACTCGCAGCGTCCATCGAGTCACCAAGCATGCTCCAAATGATCTCAATGTGGCGATGAAAAACGTGGATGCTGCTGTTAATCGCATGGGACGACGACAACTGTAGTACCCGGGTCTGATGATCTGACAGCATCGTCGTAACAGCGCCGCGAAACTCGATGAGGGCTTCGTGAAATCGTGCTAGAATCGCCGAGCGGTATTTGGATACCTAGAGCCTCTCGAACAATGTGGCGAGCTCTTTGAATTCCAGTGTATCGCGCAATTGAGCGTTGCAACTCGGTATGAGCTCTGTTATGGCGCCCCAAAGCTCTACGGCTTTCCCACCGTCGTGACTCTCAATGGTGCATTCGGGCTCAGGAGTTGGTTTCAAGTAAAGTAGAGACTGGATTCCTTCCTTGGCCGCGAGTCGTTCGAGTTCATTCACAGCCGAAGCAATTGACGTGCGCTTTCCAGGATTTCGACAGCACATCTGTGATACCAATTTTCGTGTGTCCCCGTTGAGCCCGGGTGGTTCCTATTTTGCGCTAGCTTTCAGCTCCGGTGCCCATGCTCTTTTGCGGCCTTCAACCAAGATATCGGCAGCACTCGCCCATGGCACGTGTCCTGTCACTGCTTCCACGATACACATTCCAAGCGAGTAGACATCTGACGCTTGCGACGCCTCCTTCCCCACCAAGAGTTCGGGTGCTTGCCAGCGAGTCGAGCCAGCGAAATCCTGCCTTGCTGCTGATTTACCCATTCGCATCGACCCGCTCAATCCAAAATTCGTGAGCTTCGCCAGCCCATCACTACCAATTAGGATATTAGCGCAGCGGAGGTCCCTGTGGACGAGTTTACGCTCGTGCAAGTAGGCGAGCCCAAGAGCAGCCTCATACAGAAACTTCCACGGGGTCCGCTGCTGCTCATCACATGCCTCGAGATACTCCAGAAGCGACCTGTTGGGTGCGTATTCGCATACAAAGAGTTGCAGGCCGTGGTCATCACACGCGCCGTAAAGTTTGATCACGTTGGGATACCGTATTTGTTGCCACAGACGCACTTCACTTTTAAGCGTGAAGACAGACGCGTCAGGTACGAAGAGCTTCACGACAACGTCGGCATCAAGCCACTTGGCACGGTAGTCACCGCCAACACTTCCCGTGTTGGTAAACTCAAGCAGCTCAATATCAAACGGAGCGATACTGAGGGGTCCGTTGACAGTATCGACTTCTAGTGGACACGAAGTCGAGCACACGAACGGCAGGAGAACCCGCGCTACAGTGTGGTGGCCACGTTTCGCAGCAACACGGAGCGCTGTTTCGCCCTTATTGTTTACCGCATCCACGCTTGCGTCACAGTTGATGAGATGCCGAACGACTTCAACTTGGTTGTTCTCAGCAGCGTGATGAAGAGCGCGTCCACCGAACGAATCCTGGGCGTTTACGCTGGCGCCACAGTCTACCAGACGGCGAACGACTTGAATGTGCCCTTCGGCAGCAGCCCACATCAGCGCTGTCCATCCTTTGGTGCTTGTTGCATTCACGTTGGCGCCACGTTCCGTTAGATACCGGACTATGTCGAGATGTCCTCTCCAAGAGCTCAGCATCAGTGCTGTCTTTCTGCCTTCGAGTGATTGATTGACGTCGGTACCACGTTCTACGAGATGGAAGACGACGTCGAGATGACCTCCAAAGGCAGCCTCCATTAGTGCCAACGATCGGTTGAGTTTTGTCGAGGTCGGCTCGAGACAGCGTCTCACTCGCGAAAGCGTCATGCCCAAGTCAATCAGCAGACCGATCGGGCCAATTTCCCGTAGAGATCCGACCAGAACTGATCAACAATAGACAAATGCACCTTGACGAATATCAAGAATGTGCGCTTTACACCAGCCTGCAGTTGATGCAACCAAATCATCGCGCCGCTCCCGGAGACATCGTGCAGCTTGAAGTTCTCCAGGTGAGGAATCCAGTACCATCGTAGCTGGTCCGTCGTCGAACTTCAGCTCGGCGCCACGTTCCTTCAAGCAACGAGCGACTTCAACACGGTCACTGCAGACAGCCCACGTCAAGGCTGTCCATCCAGCGCAATCCGTTGCATTCAGATCAACATTCCACTCCGCGAGATATCGGACAACATTGAGGCACCCCCTCTTTGTGGCTAGCATCAGCGCAGTCCACCCGTGACGCTCGGCGGCATTCACGTCCGCTCCGCGCTTTATGAGGCAGCGGACTACTCTAAGATGCCCTTCCTCCGCAGCCACCATGAGAGCAGTCACTCCGAACTTGTTCGCGGCGTTCACATCGGCCCAATGCTTCGTGATGTACCAAACGACTTCGAGATGCCCCCCAAACGCGGCTCGGATCAGCGCTGTGACCTCAAAAGTACTCTGGCTATCTGCGCCGGCCACCACGTCCATGAGATAACAGGCGGTGTTGTTTTCTGCCAACGTCATCGTCATCAGTCCGCTGAAGCCCGTGGCGTTCACGTTTGGGCCGCGCTCCACAAGATAACGGACGTGTTCTGAGTCGCCTGCATACGCAGCCAACACGAACGCTGGTTTCCCGCGAGGGTCGCACTCCGTGAAGTATCGAGCAGCTTCTACTTCCCCACCAAACATGGCCGAAATCCATGATACCCATTGTCGGTTATGCGTGGGGCTCAGGTGGGCGCCGTGAACTGTGAGGTACTTGACAACTTCGGTATGCCCGTTCTGGGTGGCTCCGAGAGTGCGGGCCACGCATATGCGTTGGAGCAGAGTTCGACACCATGGTCTGACAAACCTCGGACTCTGTCCAAGTCGCCGATGCTGGCAGCCGCCACCAACTCCTTGCCCAGCGCCTTCCCCCGTCGCCTCAGCATTTTTTCGCTTGCGGGGTTCCGTGTTTGTGAGATTACTTGGTTTCTTCCAGAATCCAAGATTCACCCTCTCCAAACCGATCCACTTCTATGAACGCGCGATAACGTGACCCACACTATGATTTGGGTGATCACGAGGAGCAGCTTCAAGATCACCATGCTGCGTATCGGAAGCTCAATTTACCAGTTCCTTTACTGATCGACAACACCAGCAACCATCTCATTGATCGCAGTGTTCCGTATCCGATCATTCGAGACTGCCAAGCACAGGCGAGAGCACGCTGGCAGCGTTGCCCTCCTCAGCCATGGACGGGTCGACAGTGAGGCACCCCGGCGGGAAAGCGTAGTTCATGTCGGCCTCTCGCTCGATCATAACGGCGTCGCCCGTGATGCTGATCATGTTATACACCTGGTTGCGGTACAGCTGGCTCGATTCGATGGGTACGAGCCGGAACGTCAGCATGGCGTTCCCGCCCAGCGACCGCACGTGCGCGCGCACGATGGCGATGGCCTCGCTCAGGAACAAGTGGTGGAACGCGCCGAGCCCGCCGCTCTCGCGCACTGTCCAGCTCTCCTTGATGAAGTGCAGCGTCACGCGTCCCAGATACTGGACCACGCGCGCGCCGGGGATGTACGCGAGCGGCGTGAGCTCGATCCACTCGCGTCCGAGCGGCGACGAGTACTGGCCAGCGGAGCGAGCGCCTCCTCCACCGAGCTGTCGCAGGTTGGAACTTCCCGTCGCGAGCTTGGCTTGCTGGTGACCACCGACGTTGCTGGCGGCAAAACCCGACAGCTCGATGTCACGCACGGTCGGAGCCGAGCCAACGCGAGGCACGGCTTCGGATATTGCGGCGTCCCGGCTGTCTTCGGACTCCAACGAAAGCGCCGCCTCCGCCAGCAAGGTCTCGATGGGAGGTTCCACCTTCTCGAGAATGACCATGCCAATCAGCACGATCTCGAGCTGTACACAACACCAGCAATCAGTCCCGTGCGCATACTAGATGATACCAATGGTCAAGTACGCACCATCGTCTCGGACGCCACCGCTGTCCTCGTCTTGAGACCACAAATGGCGCACGGAGCGTACGACAGGACCTTGAACAGCAAGCTGCATAAGAAGCGATGAGTAAGTCGTAAGTTAATCGCCATGCTGCAGACGCTAGCAGTTAAAGGCGTTACCTGGCGAACAGCTCCTTGAAAACCATCGACAACAGCTCGTTGAGGCGGGTGTCGCGCATCCGGTCGTCGTCCCACTCGACCTGCTTCATGGACACGACCAGGTGGATGTTCTCACCGGCCACGAAGTCTCCAGGAAGGCGGTCCGTGTTGCACATGTAGATCCCCTGGGATCAAAATTCACACGTTAGTACCCGGTCGAATGGATGTGCGTCTATAATTCACAGCTACTCACCTCGGGCAGCTCCTGTTCGAGAAGAACCGACATGAGGTCCTCGTCCGTCTCGTCGTCAATCTCGAGCACGAAAGTCTCCTTTGAGTCGCTGTATCCGTCCACAAATGCGTCGTCTTCTGAATCAGAGCTGGATTCTGACGACGAACTCGCCGCGATTCTTGCGTCCAAGTCCAGTGGAGGCGTCGGAGAAGTCGTCTCCGGCTCCGTGGTTCCATCAGCGGAGCCAGTACTGGTGGCGACAGTCTCTTGAGTCACTCCTTGAGACTTGTCAGACAGAATCCCATGCTGTTGCTGCTGCGGTTGCCTCCGTCTCGCCCGGCGCGGATTTCCGCGGGGCGGCAGCAAGAAACGTCTGAATCCCTTTGCGTTGTCATCGTCCTGAAGCAGCCCGCTCGAGATTGCGACGCTACGAGCCGCTCGGCTAGAGACGGGAAGCTCGTAAAGCGGCTGCACGACGCAGATGCGATCGCGGTGGAGCTATGGCGACATTCACACGGCAAAAGAGGTTGTGAGCACATGTGACAGCCAACCACGAGCGCATGGAAGCGATCAGCATCCTGGTCCCTTACTCTGTCCTTGTTGAACGTGCTCAGCTCTTCGATCTGCTCCTGCAGCTTCACAAGTCTCCGGTCTTCATCGTCTTTCACCTATAGCCCCACAGGTGCAATCGAACAAGCACCCAGTTAGTAACCGAGGGCCAATGACAACCCGTAGACTCCATAGTCATGCTTACATCGATGTTTCGCTCGATACGGAGCGTTGGCGGAGGTGGTAGAGCGGGAAGGTATAGCCCAGTGCCCGTAATGATGCCGACGATGAGCGAGCCTCCAATCTACGTCAGTCAGTTGTGCATGCACACAAGATCAGTCGAGTCGGTAGGATGATACAACTTGCATGACTGGCGCTCATCACCTGAATCTGCGAGTCAAAGGCGAAGACTGCGTTCACTCCAAGCACCTTCATTTTGACAATAAGCTGTAGCAGAGCGGAATCAAAGGCGTTCGTTAGCTCAGCCTCCATCACGCAATCGCCCGCAACAGCGCTTGTAGCGGAGTCTACCTGTCGATACAGCTCGTACTCAAGGAAAGGAAGAGCGTCCGACACGATTGTGGCGTTCACATCTCCGTTTCCCTTGCGGCGCTGACGGCACACACGCGCTTGGATGAACGTGCCCTTCCCCATCATCGCGAGGCCAGCGGGAGGCTCGATGGACGCGAGCAGCATTTCGGGCACCCACTTGTTGCCGCACATTCCGCAGCGCACCATCCTCATGCTGAGCATTGACAGCAATCAGTTAAATCAACGGAATTCTCGAGGACCAAACGAGCAACGCACTTTGAGAAGGGCGCCAGCGTTCGAGAGTACGGAATGTGGCACAGCATACAAGGCGACGTCGTGACCCGGCTTCTCCTGCTGACAAATGTGACTGTTATTCTGTCTCCAATTGATACAATCAGGGGAAGCAAGCACGCATACCTGCTTCTTGGCTTGGTCCAAGACACCTCCGGCGGCGACATCATGGAGAACAGGGACGGGCTTCGGCGCCCTAAAGAGCTGGATAGATCCACCGGGTTCAGCACTGGAGAAGCAGCGCCAGTGCTCGCGTCGTCGGCTCCTTCACTGGTGTTGCTGCCCCCGAGATCCCGGCGGTTGCTTCGGTCCCTGACAGGGTTCTTAATCGCAGCCGCCGTTCCTCTAAAGCCAAGACAGCACGTTAGCATGGCTCTTGCATGCCAGCTCGCGTCAACTACATTCATCAAGGGGCACGTACGTAGCGGAGATGACACACACATCGTCATGGATGGTACATGTCTCCGTGTACCCAATAACGAACGGGCACTGCAGCGATTGAGCATGGGCGCGAATCTGTTGTAGCCAACGCCGCGTTAGCGGAACTAAATCAAACATACGCAAAAGCGATCAACGGTATGACGCACCTCCTCACGCAGCTCGAGCCACCACGAGTCGCGCGTTTCTTGGTCTGCGAGCTTGGTTGCGAGCTTGCCCAAGTACTTGACCGACCGGGCGCTCACGATGCCGCCGAGCCGGATGTTGGTCGACGGGCTGAACACTTTGAGTGTGATCAGTTGCACCTCCTGCATCGCATAAGTCGACATATAACATGTCAACACAACGATGGCTGCATAACTAGGTCTCTAGTAGCAACACGTACATCATGGACCGAGATGTTGAGCGCCTCTGGTGGTTTGATGGCTTTCGCAATCCGTCGCGGGTAGTACATGGGCGACATAACGGCCTCAATGGCATCAGATGACGAATGCTTATCGCTTTGGTCGGACTCCAGCTCCCGGTCGCTGCCGTCGCTGTCGTCGCTGCGCTCCTTCCGTTGTGCGCTCGCGTCGCTCGTCGAGAGCAACAGGCTCTTGTTCCCGACGGGGCTGATCCGGCAGGCCGTACCGCACGCGCGCGCCACCAGCCCGCTGTCGCCCTCGACGTCGAAGAACTGCTTGTACGCGAGCACGGCGTTGCCTCCGAGCTCCATCGCCTTCTTGCCCACCAGCGTCGCGACCTGCGACGAGAGCTTGTAGAGCAGGAGCTGCCGGTGCTCGTTGCTGCGGCGCGACGTGCGGAAGTTGTCGCTCCACGAGTACTCTGGATCAGCGTGCACCACGAGCTCTTCGACAAAGCCAAGCATTGTGTCGATGCGGTAGAGCGTCGGGTCGAGTGTCGAGAGCCCGAAGAACTGCACGCCCGCCGAGGACTCGTGAAACGGGTTCACGTCGCCGAAGTAGTGCAGGCGCACCACGAGGCTCAGCTCGCAGCGCACGCCCAGCAGTGTGTCGTACACCGGGAACCAGCCCTGGATTACGTGCCCGTCGCGCATGAGCAGGCAGTTGAGATCCACGTACACGATGCCGATCGTCTGTCGGTCGGAAAAGCAAAGTGCACGCGTCAGTCCTGAACCAAGTACACAGCACGGCAACCCTTAGACGAAGCAACAACGTACCGCGTCGCTGGTGTACACGTCATGGTCCATGAGCTTGAACTCGATGGGCTGGCTCTGCAACTCCGAATCGTCGGCCACGTCAAAGCGGAACTCCTCGTCCCACTTGGGGTTGAGCGTCTTCTTGGACACGGACGACTTGGCTTCGAAGCTCGCGAACGTGATGGCCACGTACGCGTCTGTCAGCTTGTTGGTGCGCTCCACGACAGGCATGTCGCGCGCCTCCACCAGCCGGATCTTGATCGTGCACGGCATCCTGCGCCCCCCGTCGATCCTAATGCACCTGTGAGTGTATCACTATGGGCGAGCTTCAAAATGCTGGCCCGAGCAGCTCTTCCAGCACCTTCGCGCAACATTATGAAGCAGTTGTACCGTTTCTATGGTACCGCATTGCATTAGGAGTGCGTGGACCATGAAGGCACCGCGTGGTGTTCACGGTGCGTGAAGGCGCTGCACACGGTGGTGGTGGACGGCATGTGAGCTACTACATGCAGTTGCATTGCGTGGACGATGTAGCATGGTCTCAAAGATCGGTGCTCGTCTATTGTGGTGCGTTCTGCTGCGCTTTGAAGGTGTGAAGATGAACAGTGGTGGTAATGATGCGCTCTACACGGGGCAACCGATGTTGATACAAGCATTGGATGAATAGTGGTTGAGATGTCCATCTCTTGAACAAGACAAGACGCAACGGGAGTGGTGCGGCTCATCCGAAAAGGAGACGGATTGCTCTGGGCTGGTGCATGAAGGACGGGCGGCACGCGCGGGCGGAGATTACTCCGCCCAAGCCGCTGTCCCAAACCGAAGCACAGCCGGGAGAATGCGAACAAACATACACGCGAGGACTCACTTCTATAATACACGCGAATGCACTACTGCAGCAACGCTGTGTGAGACCTAGATGCCTTGAGCTCTTCCGCGACGATTGCAAAGTGATGCTTGCAGGCGCTTGCTGTCGCCCGGTTGGGTGGTGTGGGTCGAGTTCTAGACGCGCAACGTAGCGCCTCCTTCACGCAACTTTATATGTTTGACCAGAGCCAATTCAGTGCACATTGACAGCATATACGATGTTCTCTGTCAAAATACTGAAGCAACTTTACGGTCATTTTGACGGTTTTCTTAAAAAGTTCTTTCTGAAAATGCTTATCGCTGGCTGCTCAGCATGTCTTCGAGCTGAAGCGGGTACCGATACGTTATGGTCGGTGTGCACGCCACGGTCTGCGCCAGGAAACCCCAGTTCTCGCACGACGCATCCATCAGCTGCGACTCCACGGACTGGCTGGTGGCAGGCGTAAAGTTGCCCAGAGTCCCAGCGAAGATCTGCTCGCGCTCCGCACAATAGCGCGACCCAGCGGCTGGTATGCGCACCGTGATGAACGGGTCGTCTGGGAATGTGAGCCACTTGTTCATCCAGGACGGAAATGCGGACACGTTGGTCCTATCGAGGTTCATGAAGGCCAACGTGCTCGACGGGTTCTCTACGTCCTCGGGAAGAGACGAGACGTTGGTGTCTTGCACGTCCCAGTACTCCGGGCCAGACAGCTCGAAGAGTCAGATCTTCCGGGAGCTCGATTAGGTTGGTGTGGATGAACAACAGTATGCTCACTCGACGTGGGAAACCGTCAGATTGGAGTCCGAGCGGGAGCTTTCCGTTCGCTAAGGTGGATCGAATGACCCGCAACGAGAAAAGCGCTGGGTTATGCGTGTTTGTGAGCGCTGCGTCTAGTGCCCACTTGATGATCGTGCTGTTGTAGATCTTCACACCAGTCAGACCCACAAGCGACTGGATCGTTGGCGGCATTTCGAGGCCAGGGCAGTGATGAGCTTGAAGCGTTACGATCGACGGTAGATACAGCCCATTGATGCGCTCGTGAATCTCGAAGGCGCGCCCAGAGATCTATTCGAGGCGGCAATCAATCAGCACGAAGTTGCACGACGGGAGTGAGATCCCTCACGGCCGGACTTGCATGACGCACTGAGACACTTGCCAGCTCGAGCCAGCTAGCAAGTGCAAGACAAGGACCACTAGTCCTCAAACTGCAAAGACCGCTCGCAGTAGTCTTGTCAGCACCCGGTCGTTCTTCACCGCATGATTCGTTCGCGCTAGCACGGTAACCCTGAAGCTTTCATCCCGGCTGGGAGCCTGGAACTCAGGAATGATCATGTTCCAGCGCTATCGCCATCCTTCCTTTGATCTTGGGTCTACCGCTGCGCTTACGATTCGCTTGAGCGTGTTGAGGTTGCTAATCATACTGAGTGCGAACACCACACGCGTCGCTAGGTTGGCTATAGAGACGACTAGCAGCAGCTGCAACTCGTGGAGAACATTCGATAACCATATGTCGCCAAACCACTTCATCCCAAACCAACCAGTCGTACCAGGCTGCACGTCTTGAGCGTAGATCAAAGCGACAGCCAATGGAATCCCAATCGAGGAGACCAGGTCGAGCGCGAAGTCGCACAACAGGATCGAGAAGTACTTCGTCGTGGGCGCGCGGTGAAACAGCGTGTGCGCGATCGCCGTCAACCAGCAGCTGAGTACTATCAAGCTGACGTAGAACCGATTTAGCCACACCCGCGCGAGGAACTGGCTCACGCGATAGGCTTGGATGGTTTGCAGCGTTGTCTCAATCACCTCGCGAACAAGCAGCAGCAGGTCAAAGCATGGGCCACTGGCGTCCAGCAAGCCGGTCGGTGTGAAAAACATCGCGTAAACCCGTAAGAGCGCGCGTCGAGCCACTTCGACAGGACTCTTAGTCTTCGAGTGGGTATCTGTGGGGTGTAGAGTGCCCAGGGCGAAGTCGAATCGCCTCCGTCGAAGAGACAGGATGGTCATCTGGAGCAGGAACACGACGTGGATGAGTGCTACCGCGCTGTACGTAGCAGCGATGGTGTGATAATATGTGATAATGCTTCGAACCCATGCCGACTTGAAATAATCGCAAGAACTCCTCAACTGTAATGCCTGGCAGACTCAGTAGCAGTACGCGGATAACCCGAAGAACGCCAGGCCCGGAGTGTGAAGTCCGATGAATGTGCTCCACGCTCCACCCGCAGCCAGTGTGTTCGCCCAGCTGGCCCGCCGCGCTTCATTCTTCACGCCGACCATAGATCTCTTGCTCGACCAGGCGATCACGGGCACCATCTCCCTATCGTCAACTCGATGGAGTCCCAGCCCAGGCTTCTTGATACGTAAGTAACAGCCACGAGAGCACCTCGTTCGCGACCGCTACTATAATTAGCGGGCTGAGGCTAAAACCGCCGCGGAGCACGATGGTTTCTCAAAGATCTTTTTGCATGCTCCATTGTTTGCTGCATGCAGATGCTCTTTCGGCTATAGTAAACTCTATTTTCAGCTGTCCACGTGCCGATCAGCCTGAAGCACCCGCCATTACCGAATTGCCATGAAACGTGTACGTGCAATACTGTACGACAATCTGAGTCACATGCTGACCAAGGGGTGCAGCACAAACAGTATATTAGTTGCTGGCACTGCACTGTGGGGTAGATCCGTGCAAATCGCCTTGTTTGGATCGTGTCCATGCGTACTGCAGTACAGTACTGCAGCTCAACACTGCACTTGCCAGCCACTGTCCCATTGGCCGCTCGCGGTGACGCGTTGCCGCTGTGTATGCCAGATATTTGTTGACAGCAGCATGACGTGGTTTTGCACGGTAGATCATCTCGAAATCTGAGAACGACATCGAATACTGCACTTTCCTGCCCACGAGATTTCTACACGATGGGGATGCTACTTTTGTAATCAGATCCCCGGGAACGGAGCCGGACCAAGCTGCTGTACTGTTACAGTACTACTGTATGCTTCCGGTGGGCGATGTGCCGGTTGGCTGTGCATCTGCTGGTACTCTACACCCAGCAACGGCAGAATGGCTTCGCTGTTCGTCCAGATGTGTGCACTGTTCCAATCACTGGATGACGTGACGCGATCTTGAGAGCAGTCTGAGCCATGGCTTGTGGCT
This sequence comes from Phytopythium sindhum, assembly GCA_023334395.1. Taxonomy (NCBI): domain Eukaryota; phylum Oomycota; class Peronosporomycetes; order Pythiales; family Pythiaceae; genus Phytopythium; species Phytopythium sindhum. Next base: position 1,926 of record JAASGW010000351.1, on the reverse strand, counting down.
GATGAGGCAACGCCGCCTTCACGTTCTGAGAACGAGTCTCACACGCGCCAAACCAGGATTTTGATCAGCAATACGCCCCATCAGCACGCTAAATCTTGGAGTGAATGCGCGTCGCTATTATGAGCCGTATTGTTAGAGCGCCGCATCTGGGTCTGTGGACGACCAAGGTCCTGATGGGCGCTCTCGATCGTCTACAGACTGCTGCTGCATGACCCTCCCCCTTCTCACATCCTGAAAACGAATCGCTCATTTCCAAATTCGCCTTCTTCGTTGCACTCAAGTCTTCAGCTGTCTCTCCAACGATGAAGGTCTTCGCCACTGCTTTGGGTGTCGCTGCCGCCTTGATGGCCAGTCCGACCGCTGCCCAGCTCACCGTCGACGAATACCTGGCCCTCTCGAACAACTCGACGGCCACGGACGGCTCGAGTCTCGACACGCTCATCCTTGGCGGCACGACCGTGCCGGTGGGCGACAAGACGTACACGGTCGGCATCCGGGACACTGCGAGTGGCTCGAGTTACTGCGGCGGCACGCTTATCACGCCCAAGCACGTGCTCACCGCTGCGCACTGCTACGGCACCATCGCCTACGTCTCGGTCGGCACGCACTACACCAGTGGCACCCGCGATGGCGAGCAGATCAAGGTCAAGAAGCAGACCAAGCACCCGAGCAACGTTGCCAAGACGTACTCGTACGACTTCCTCGTGCTCGAGCTGGAGACTGCCAGCACCTACACGCCCGTCGCGCTTGCCGCGGCCGACGACTCGGACTACGTCGTGGGCGCTACCGCCACCGTCATGGGCTGGGGTGTCACCACTGAGGACGGTAACCAGCCGACGGTGCTCAAGCGCGTGGACGTGCCCATCGTCAGCGACTCGACGTGTGCTAAGGTGCTGTCCATCGATGGCTCGATGATCTGCGCCGGCGGCAAGGCCAACAAGGACTCGTGCCAGGGTGACTCTGGTGGCCCGCTTATTGTTGAGGCCGAGGCCGAGGACCGCCTCATCGGCGTTGTCAGCTGGGGCGACGGCTGCGGTCACGCCGGCTACCCGGGCGTCTACGGTCGTGTGTCGAAGGTGCGCTCGTGGCTCGAGTCGGTGGCTCCGGGCGTCACCTTCCGGTAAACGCTTTCTTGAGGAACTTTCTGCTCAGCATCGTGATACTGTTAGCTGAGCCATGCGTAATGGACGCTTTTGTCCTGTAGCGCAGCGTGTGAATGACTATGCAAGTTGCATAGTTTAATCAAATAAAACGTAACTATCAAACAAGGGGCCGACTGATGAAATTCGCCTTGTTCTAGCAATTGCACATGATTGGCTAAAATAATTATTATACTTCGAGTTACGCTTGATTTGATTCGCTAAATGAAAACCCTTACTGAACGTTGATTGGATGGATTGGGGAATTAACGTTGTAAATTGGTTCAACCAGATACAGAGTAGCATTTCCCTCGATTTCAATCACAGCACACTGTACTGAACCGGATTCGCCACCAGCAACGGTTATTTCAATCGAGTAGGTATATTTTGTTGTCGTAATCTGCAAGAGGCACCAATTGTAGACTTGAGCGCCCCACGCTCCGGGGTGACACCAAGGCCCCGAAGGCTAAAAATAGCTCACCGCTGCAGTGCACTGGTGGCGTTGCTGATCAAAGTGGCTGTCCAACAACATTGTTGGTGACTGATCGCCAATCGATATCTTTTACATTCCGCGATTGCCCACCTCCACCACCAGGATGCGCCACGTCAGTCAATGTATTCAAGCAACCCACTATGTAGTTTGAAATAGACATGCGGAACGGCACAAAATCAATTTGGATTAAACGCGTTCAAAAATGCACGCAAACTCACTCCACCAGCGTCTTTGTCACAGCGACAGTCAAGATTCCATCACTGCAGCCAGTGCACGGATTCGTCGTAAATCAGA